>BSBK01003511.1:1600000-1731317 GCA_027943335.1 Chamaecyparis obtusa | reverse complement strand
TCTTGGTAAAGGAGAAGAGAGAAGAGATCCCATTGGATTCAAAATGAGATAAAATAACACTTAGCTAAAGACACAAGCCCCCAGACCAAGGATTCTAACTCAACATACATACATGAGAGTATACAAAAGAATGAGGGTTAGTACTAAACAACCCACATCTATTAGCATAAGAAACCTTGCTAAGAAATATTTCTCATACCAATATCATATTTGGAAACCTATCATAAAAGCATAAATGATTACATAAGAAAGACAAGAGAAACACTATAGACAACATAGCTTCATGATCCAGTCCTACTAGCATGAAAGAGAAAAGAGAGAAAAGAGAAAGTGATTACCTCACCTGGTAAGATGCCTACCTTACCGTGAATCACCCTGGAGGGAGAGCCCAATAGGTTCACCCATAAACTATGCTTGCAATTGTAATGCATCTTCTGGCAACTTTTGGAATACCCATAGATCCACCTTCTTATATCACTATGAATATGAAATGCATGTGTTCTCAGGATTTAGCAACTTATGTGGGTTACCTTCGGAAGATTTAGCATATAGGTGCGTGTCTTTTCAAGATTTAGCAACTTATGTGCGTGAACTTCCAAGATTTAGCATATTTGAAATTTTTTGAAAAATGCATGTCTCCTCAAGATTTAGCAACTTATGTGTGTTACCTTCAGAATATTTAGCATATGAATGCATGTCTTTTCAGGATTTAGCAACTTATGTGTGTTACCTTCAGAAGATTTAGCATATGAATGCATGTCTTTTTAGGATTTAGCAACGTATGTGCATTAACTTCCAAGATTTAGCATGTAAAAATTAAAAAATTATAGTACAAGGGACACCCTATATATGCCCCCCTCCTTAAGATGGAAAAAACATACTATTTTTTCATGTTAAGGAAAGAAAAAAAACAAGGATAAAGCCTTCTTCAGCATCAAGACAATATCGATAGACAACTCCCAATCCAAGCCAAGAAGGTCATAGCTCCTATGAGGCCATGGAAGAGATGAATGTAAAGAGATATCATGCAAGAAGTGAAAAGGAAGTAACCCTTAATGAGGGATAGCACACTATTCAGTTTCCAAGGTGAGAGATGTATCAACCATGGAAACCCAATGTCAAACAACAAATAAGGTTTGTATAAAGGACATAGGTCCTCAAATGCAAACCATAATTTTCATGTATGATTGGATATCACATAGTAGATAAATACTGCTTAACCAAGGAAAGAGGTGAATCCCTAGAAAAGGAGAGAATACCATATGAAATAACAATGAATAGATTTGAATAAGATAGAAAATCATACCAAGCCTCCAAGGCTAAAGTAATTCTACCAAACTCACAATCCGTATTTGTGACTCCATGTTGGAAAGGAACAAAAACTAATAATGCTAAGATTGAATCCTCGAGACCAAAACCCCAGCATGAACATGTATGGAATAACAATGCATAGATTTGAATAAGATAGAAAATCATACCAAGCCCCTAAGGCTAAAGTACTTCTACCAAACTCACAATTTGTATGTGTTACTCTATGTGTGAATGCTTGAAGATAGAAAAGAAGGATAAGGCATCCTTGCCCCCCAAGTGTAGGAAAAAAGATGGAAGAGGATACCTACTTCACAAAGCAAGGAGATATCCTGTTTACAACAATGTATAGTATATCCTTAGCGAGAGATATTGACCCCTACATCCAAGAGTATAGATAATCATGAAAAGGATATGTCACTTATAGAAAAAGGATCCTCAAATGAAAGAGATCTTATCAACAAGACCCCCACCAAAGAAGAGTGCTTTAGATAAAATATCATCTTTCAAAAAGGTGGGAACAAAGATTCAATCATCAAGCCCCTTGCAGGGAAGAGGAAGAGGAATCTTTGAAATGAGGGAAACAACTCTAACACCAAAGTGAGGATAAGAGTTTATAAAGAATATAATTTGCAACATAGAGAAGAAGTGATGACTTAGGACAACAACTTCTCAGATTAGAAGGTTATCCATAGTCAAAACGTCTATCAATATGTTGAAATAATATTGCAATATAAACAAATACTACTAAGCTAAGGAAAGAAGTTCTCCTAGAAAAAGAGACAGAAGGAAGAACCTTTCCCCCCAAGGGATGAAAGACAAGGGATATTTTTACAAAACATGTGTCCTAGAAAAGATATCTGGAATAATAGAAGAGAGCAATAGATGAAAAACTATCATAATACAAACCATCGATATAAATGAAAGAATAACCAATTAAGCTCAAAGCAAGAACATAATGGATTCTAAAAGATAGGAAGAAATATACCTCTTTCCCCCCAATCTAAAGGGGAAAAAGAGAGTGAGGGGTAAAATTATGAATAAATCTCAAAGGAAAAGTTTCTTTTCTCTTATATTTATAGACCAAATAATAAGGAGAAGGTACTTTGAAAAATATTTGCACATCTACATCATGAACCCTAGTTTGAACCTCAACATAACTGTGGGGAGAACTAGGAATAGGAGATGGAGAATTAGGAATCAGATTAGGAAAGATAGGATTAGGATTAGGAAGTTTAGGAACTAGATTATGAAGATTAGGAATACTAGGAAAAGTATAGGAAGTGATATGAATGGAAGACACAACCGAAGGAACACTTGGAACCACAGTTGGAAAAGGGTTGGAATAAAGATAAGTAATATTATCGTAAGAATTATGTGAAGTAGGATCTTGATTTTCCATAAGGTCACTACTAAGGAGAAGAGAATTAATGGAATGCCTATCTTTCTCCACTAATACCTCATCACTAGAAGGAATCCTAAATTGAGGTGATGTCATGCCCATATTTCCTTAGGCAAAAACACAACTATTTTTTTTTTTACAACTCATTTTATATATATGTTAAGAGTGTTTAGCTTACTAAGATTTTTTTTTCAAACACATTTTACAATAGCAATACAAGCACTAATATGGACAAATTATCACAAAAAACATAAATAAATAAAGAACATTACTATTCCTACAAATTACAACTACAATCAAATAGATACAACAAAAGTATTTCCTTATTTTTGTTACAACTCGGAAGCATGTCACTTCCTACACACATTACAAATTTTTACAAGAAGACTCTATGTTACAAGATCTTTCAAAAAGAAATAGATGAGATAATGACTTATATTACATTTTACAAGGTGCATTTTACACCCAAAACCACATTGAGGGGATTCACAAACACTCCATTTTTTCATAGTCCTAGTCTGGTCCAACCAAGATATCTTGAAAAACCTGCAAGAAACAAAACAACCCTTCCATGGAATACTCTCCTCCCTACCATATGGCATCATGAGACCTCATAGGTCCTAGCCAACCCCCGAGCAAGGGGAAAAACAAGCCAACAGAGAACACCCATACAACCCTCAAATATTACACACATGACATTACTTCATGAGACAACAACATACATGTCATTCTAGCCTTCACACAAGGATTTGCAACAAAAAATTTTCTTACATGGCCTTTCACAAACAAGGATCTACTAAGATTCACTCAAAAAGAAGGAAATAAGAACTTTAAGCAAAAACAACCATGTTTCATCACTTGCTCACATAACATACACATTTATCTCTACAACATAAGAGATTCAAACACTTGCCCACACAATACTCTCATAAATGAACTCAAGGGATTTCACAAGCATAACAACAACTCACAACACACATATACAAATTGTAATACCTTCCTACTCATATGAACTCATCAAATGCATAAACTCCATTAATGGAGGTTGGGGTGCACATACCTTCACCTGAAGTTATGGTAAATAGATGAAGTGAGTCTTCCCTTTTCTTCCCTTTTTCTTCTATAACTTTCTCCAAGCTCCTAGATTGTCTCCAAAGTTGGAGAGTGGGTGATTAGGCAACACAATCCAAGTTTGCCACTAAAATAGGCCTCTCACACTCTCCCATGCCCTTGGGAGAGTTGTGAGCTTCCCATTGGGTGACCTACCCAAAACCTTACAACTTTCCTAAAGTGGAACTGCAAAAAGGTGAATGGGGAAGAGAGTTGGAAGCTTTTTGACTCATGAAGTTTTCCATGTGAGTTTGATTTTCGACATTTGACAAAAGCCCACTTTTGGAGGGCTTCCCAAGGTGGCTCTAGGGTGTCCTATGGTTAAAAGGGACCCTTACCCATAGGTATAACCCATGGGCCTTCTATTTTTGTGTAAAACAACTCCCTAGGGGTCAATTTGACCCTTCAAAACCCATCCCAAGGCAAAATTCGAAATTAGAGAGGATGTGACTACTTATGTGTGCCCTAACCAAGGAAAAGGTGTGGGGAGACAAGTTGTACTAGGGTTAGATGATGACATGCATTCACTCCATGAGGTCCATTGCCAACTCAAAATACAAACACATGTGTCAATTGACACCACAACACATTCATAATTACACTTGGCACTTCCACTAAACAACTTATTGAAATAAACCAACTTAAATACATTCACATCCACATACTTTACAAAATAAATTATGTCATAGGGAGGCCTTGTATCTCTTTGAGGACACAACCTTGGTGTCACAGAGATAATATACACATGTTGGCTTGACTCCCCTTAAATTCCATGGTTTTATCCCTGCACACACACACTCAAGATAATATTAGTAATTCCAAGAATGCGTTATGTATATAATCCAAGTAAAGCACCATATAAATCCATTTGTACATATACATCAATTACGTCTACATACCACATCACCTCATTCACATGTTTAGATTCACATTTCTCCAAATCCAAAATTGATCAATATATATATATATATATATATATATATATATATATATATATATATATATATATATATATATATATATATATATATATATATATATATATATATATATATATATATATATAGTAAATTGAAAATATTTCCTAACCAGGTTTCATAGCTCAATTCACAATAGACCATATTCATTTACATTCTCTATTTCTAAAGCATATCACAATTCCATTTATTTAAATTACCTCGATTAATTTGGAACAAGTCCCATTTACCAATATATGATTCAAGCTCTTCATTTTTTTATTATTTCATTTAGACCGTAACAATGAGCTAGCAAAACATAACCCAAGTAAAATAAAATACCAATGCACTAGGGCCTTTCATCAAATCATGTCAGAATGTGTCATACTGTAACAACATTATCCTAATTTAACATATGGTACAAAATCAATAGGTTTGGATCCTAGATTACACAATGCTATCTTAAAACAAGACGGTCCTTGAACCTTGTCAAACATTGATCCTAACAACATACGTACCACTACACCTAATATGCAATCGCCCCATAATACAATTTTGCCATGGATTCCTTCTTTATTGATTTTCTAGTATATTTCACAAAGATGGTTAACTCAAGGTCATTTCTAATCCATCTCATAATTAATTGTTGATCCTATAATGTCTTTTAATCTACAATCTCGCTAATCAGATTGGTTAATAGTGTGGCCATGTCAACTCATAAGGTTTCTTTACTTTCTTAAGCTTAACTTAGTCTTGGTTATGCTAGTGAAATCAAATCATCAACACTATTGTTGTACAATTCATTATTTTGTATGAAGTGGTTTACATAATCACATTACAAGGTTTCTCACCAAGGTAATATGTTCTAGAAGGGCTCAACAAGGCTAAAAGACTAACGGTCTTCCAACCTTATCCACAAAAGTGTCTCACATAGAGGGAGAATGGTAGGGGCCAATTAAATTGCATAGCTCAATTCTATCACAAAAATTTACTTTTATTTGAAGCCTTCCTAAATTTATATTTTGATGCATGCACCTATCACTCTAACATAATTCTTACACTTCTAGAGATCATTACAAACCTTCTATGTGTGTGCATCATCCATACCTAAGTGAAGGCATCATTACATATAATGTTTCCAAATAACTTAAAGGTTCTATTAGGTTTACTATTCACTTGCTAATTACCATTGATTGTCTTTATTTTAAAAAGTCTCAAAACTATGTTAGTTAATTTGACTCATTCTATTTTTCATTAGGGCAATATTCTAATCCACATAAGCTCCCTTATTATAATTTCAGATGAAATTTCCAAGCAACTTAGAGTAATATTAATTCTATCATGTAAGCACCGATTTACACCTTCATGTTCTAATACCACACTAGTTAACTAAAGGTAATATTACTTCAAAATTATGTCTTAAATTAACATATTCCAAGAATTCATTTGAAGATGAAATCTATTCTAATTAATTTGATGAACTACAGTCAAAATGTCTACTAACTTCACATAAAATCTACGAAAATTTTTGCAAGAAATAACAATAGTGCTTACCAGAGTGTTCTTACCAAGATGAGGGAAATGGAGGGGTCCTACATCCTCCCCCCCTATGTCTCGACTTACTCCTGGAAGTTGCAAGGTTGCACTAACACCCTCAAGTAGTATTTCTATCAATTTCCATGTCATCAACTTGATCCATGGTACTAACTCCCTGCATGTTAGCATCTAGAAACAACTTTGCATTTTCTTCATAAACAATAATATAACCACATTTTTTTTATGCAAAAAAATATTATTTGCAATCATCTTCGAGACAACTGTTTGTAAAATAAATCATTTTCTAGTCCTCTTTCAATTTTCATAAGAAAGGTTCATAATCACACAATTTAAACATGTTTTAATGTCTGAGTAGATGGTGTACCCGAACCTTATAGTAACACTTAATAACAATTTTATTATATTCTATTAACATCTCTTATGTTTTCAGAAATTCCTACAAACTCATTCAAAAATTTTCACAAAAAACCTCTACCATACAATCATGTATGACAAGAATAGCAAGATTAATCACATAGACATTCTTGTAGACACTAGCATTCTCACAATTGTACCCTTTTCCCAAGGAAAAGTTTAATATTACAAAAATTTTTTTTCCAACATTCATTAGTACAAATGTCATCATAATCACCACACATGGTATTGTAAATGCAAATACTCATGCCACTTTCTTTAATTTTATATGACATCTCTCTAAACATGAGAAGATACAAATCCACACAATCACACAATAGTCCACATCACCGGGAGTACACATTGCAACAGAGGGCTCAAGAGCGGACATAGTCCAGTCCTCCAGGTATACACAATGATCTCATCTGACTCATAATCTGAAATCTGTAATCCAATGATACATATAACATGACCATGTGACCTACCCCTTATTGATTTTTTTTTTTTTTAATTTTAACCTCCAAGGATTAGTCACCACTCTAAGGCGGTAGTGGATACTAGCTGCATAGCAGCCTCACATACCCCCATACTCAAGGGTTCCCTGCGTCTGCTTCCTCGCATACACTCACCAAGTCTACCTCCTGCATCCTTGGTGAGGAATCACATTACTACATAGGACCAACATTCGAATAACACCAAGGAAAGTAGTTTAGCCACCAAAGTCATAAATGAGAGTAAAATAAGTTACCAAATTCAACAATAAATAATATAAATAAAGTTTTAGCAACAATAAATCATTGTATCATGAATTTCCAAAAATTGTGGCTAAACCTTCACAAACAAAAATGAACAATTCTTGGTCCGTACAAGCAACAAAAATTATCATGAAAAGGCACAACACATCACTATGTGACCATACATAGTCACCAACGAGGAAGGAGGGAACATCGTCTGGCTGTCACAATAGCCCTTCATGTGGCGACCCAAACAGTCTCTAACCACATGGCATAAACAATAATAATAATGCATATGCTGGTAATATATCATACGGTAGTGTTCCTTGCAGATATGGCACGCATAGGAAACACTCCAAATAGTGATACCCCCAGGGTCATCACTATAGCCAGAGGTATACATGGCTAGGGACCCTCCCATATGCGTACCACGTCCAACGACTGAGCATCCATGGGCACCCCTCTACAAGCATGCAAGCATCTCCCAATCACTCTGCATCAAGTAGGAATACATAACATACATATACTGTGCCTTCACGTACCTATGTACATGACATCATGTCCTTGAGCTCGGCTCGCTACCATCAGCAACACGGCATCATCACCCAACATGATGCAGGAGCATCCTGGGTGTAAGAGCAATCTTGCATCACCCAAAAAAAAAATATTTCTATTTTTATTTTAATTAAGGGCTATTTTGTGCAGAGCAGCTATTTATGGAAAGTTACTATTTTTGGTAATTTTTGTATGTGCTCAGAATGATCTGATTTCTTTCTTGGAGGTTCATTTTGGTCATATAAGCCTGCCAGTAAAGTTTCATTGCCAGATCAAGTGTATATTGGAAGATATTGAAGATTTTCAGTATTGGCAGCAGGGTACAGAAACTTTGAACTCAATTTTGAAAGCTTTAGAGGCCCCGGATGAGGTCAAAAATTTGGGTGACGAGCGCTTGCGCCGGTCAAGCCTGTAGAGCGCTTCGTGGCGTTTCCGAAATGGGGTTATAATAGCCGAGCGGGTCAACTGGTGATGACTTATGGTCTTCGGAAGTTGGGCCACCTGAAATGGCAAAAAAATAATTTTCTTCAAAATTTCTGTTCGGGTTTCAAAGGTTATCATGAGCCGACTATGATGTAATAAAATGTAAAATAAAATAATTCTAAGTTTGGTTGGCCTTATTGGCTAAAATTCTGGAACCTTCCCAGGCAGTGGAAAATTGCCTATATAAGGAAGGCTGTATTATTGTCTTAGGCAATTCAGAATAGTTCTGGGTAGTAGATCTGGGTAATAGTTTGAGGCTTTGTCCTGAAAAATATTGTAAGGGAATGCCCATGTGGCTTTGCATATTGTAATTCTGAAAGTTTGTAATTCCACATTTGTGGAGATAATAAGAAGCCAATTTTCTGTTCTTGCATATTGTTGTTGTTTCTCTATTTCTGTTATGCGTTTGTGGTATTAAGGGGAGCACCCTTCATCAAGTGGTATCAGAGCAGGAGTTCTTGAGTGTGTAAACAGATCGCCGGCTGTGAGGCAGTTTGCACCAGGACCGTGGCTAGGGTTTCAGCGCGCATCGCGAAAATGCCTCCACGAAGGGAACGTGGTGGAAGAGCTGGTGTTGTAACACCTGAGGTTAGAGAGCTGCAGAGACAAGTGCGAGCATTGCAAGAAGAGATTCGTAGAGGAATGAATGTTAATGTCAGAGACGAAAGTGAGGATGAAGCCGAAGAAGAATATCAAGAAGGAGAAGTTGAAATTGTGAACCAGGAGGAAGAAAGATTTTTTCGGGCGATTTCCAAAATTGGGAAAAGACCTAAGATTGAGGTTCCTACATTTTCTAGAAATCTTAACCCAGAGGAATTGATCGATTGGATCAATGAATGTGAGGAATATTTTGAGTATGAAGATGTTGAAGATCCTGATAGGGTCAAATTTGCGAAGGCCAGATTGAAAGGTCATGCGAAGATCTGGTGGCAAGAAATTCAATTGGAGCGAAATAGAAGAGGGAAAGATAAAATCACAAGATGGGATCAGATGGTGGATAAATTGAAGCGACAGTTCATTCCTGTTGATTATGAGCTTGACCTACTAAAGAAAATGCAAAGTTTGAAGCAAGCAGGAAGATCTGTTCAGGAGTATACAGATGAGTTCTATCGACTTCTCATCAGAACATGCCATGCAGAAGCTGATAAGGAGAAAGTTGCCCGATACCTTAATGGGTTAAGGCCAAGCATTCAGGAAGAGCTGAATTTGGTTCGAATGAACAGTATTGAAGAGGCATACCAATTTGCCCTAAAAGTAGAGGAAAAGCTGAATAAGAAGTTTGAGAGCAGACAAAACGGAAGAGGTCGCGGTGGACGATCTGGTGGACGGTCATATGGTGGCCGAAATGAAGATCCGAAAAAGAAGGATGAGGCCAGTAGCAGTCAGAATCAGCGCGGAAATAATTCCAATCGCTTCCAGGATTAGAATAATAGAGATCAGAGAGGAAGAGGAAGAGGACAAGGATCTAGAAGAGGAGGCTTCCGTGGAACATTTTTCACTGTGGAGAAGAAGGTCATAGGGCATTTGAATGTCCTCAGCACCAAGGCAGAACAGACAGGAGAAATGAAGGCCAGGCCAGAGTTGCACATGTAGATGAAGATGCCAGATCATCAAATTCTGAAGATGCCAAAAGAGAAGAAACGTTGATTAACAGAAGAGTCCTGTTGAGTGGTGAGAATGAACCTGAGCAAAGGAGGAGCCTGTTTCGCACCAGGTGCAAGTGTGAAGGTAAATGTTGTGATGTGATTATTGATAGTGGAAGCACTGACAATTTGGTGTCAGAAGAGATGGTGACAAAGTTGAAGCTCAAGAGACAGAAACACCCACATCCATATCGGATTGCCTGGGTACAGGATGACCACAAGGTCATGGTCAATGAACAATGCCTAGTGAAGTTCAAGATTGGCGGATACCAAGATGAGGTATTGTGTGATATCATATCTATGGATGCATGTCATATGTTGTTGGGTAGACCATGGCAGTTTGACAGATGTGCTGTACATGATGGTCGTGCGAATACCTATTCCCTGACAAAGGATGGAGTGCGACATAAGCTAAAACTATTGAAGGAGACTGAAGAAAAGGTATGTGGCAATGCAAGGATAACTTTTGTTGATGGAAAAAATTTCCTAGATGGTATGAGGCATGAGCATGTATGTTTTGCTTTAATTCCAAAAGCTGGTAAAGAGGAAGTAGAAGATGTTCTTGTAGAAGTTGCAGATTTGTTGAATGAGTTTCAGGATATTGTATCCGATAACGTGCCTGATGGATTACCACCAGTCAGGAAGATCAGTCATCAGATGGACTTGATCCCAGGAGCGAGTTTGCCAAATAAGGCAGCACACAGAATGACACCTGCAGAAAGTGAGGAGTTGAACAGACAAGTACATGAACTGTTACAGAAAGGATTGATCCGTGAGAGTCTGAGTCCCTGTGCTGTACCAGCGGTATTAGCACCAAAGAAGAATGGAGAATGGAGGATGTGTACAGATTCTAGGGCAATAAACAAGATCACAATCAAGTATAGGTTTTCATTGCCACGAATGGATGATATTATGGACTGTTTGAGTGGAGCTGTGTATTTCTCAAAGATAGATCTGAAAAGTGGATATCATCAGATTCGGATCAGAGAAGGAGATGAATGGAAGACTACCTTCAAGACAAAGGAAGGACTATATGAGTGGTTAGTCATGCCTTTTGGGCTAACCAATGCGCCGAGCACTTTCATGCGGCTCATGAACGAGGTTCTGAAAGAATTTTTGGGTAAATTTTTTATTGTTTACCTAGATGATATTTTGATCTTTAGTAAGACATTGGATGAGCATATGATGCATATTCGTATGGTATTTGAGAAGCTGAGAGAAGAGAAATTGTTGATTAATTTGAAGAAGTGCAGTTTTGTGAAGAAAGAGTTAGTATATTTGGGATTTGTAGTCTCAGCAGAAGGTCTAAAAATGGACCCAGAGAAGGTACAGGCTATCCTTGAATGGCCTACTCCAAGGAGTGCTACTGAGGTAAGATCTTTTCATGGTCTAGCTAGCTTTTACAGAAAGTTTATCAGAAATTTTAACAGTATTTGTGGACCCTTGACTGAAACAATGAGAGGGGATAGAAAAGAGTTTAAGTGGACTAAAGGAGCAGAAAAGAGTTTTCAATTATTGAAATAAAAAGTTACAGAACAACCTATTTTAGCACTTCTAGATTTCAATAAGGTGTTTCAAGTAGATTGTGATGCTAGTGGTACTGCAATAGGAGCTGTTATGAGCCAAGAAGGTAAACCTGTTGCTTATTTCAGTGAGAAGTTAAATGATGCCAAGAGGAAATATTCTGTTTATGATCAGGAATTTTATGCTATAGTTCAGGCATTAAAGAAGTGGAGACATTATCTGCTTATAAGGAGTTTGTTTTGTATACTGATCATCAAGCTTTGCAATATTTGAATAGTCAAGGAAAGTTGAATCAGAGGCATTTGAAATGGGTTGAGTTTTTGCAGAGTTATAAATTTGTTTTGAAACACAAGAGTGGAAAGTCTAATAGGGTTGTAGATGCTCTTAGCAGAAGGCAACTATTGCTGACAGAAATACAGATTGAAGTGGTTGGGTTCAAGGAACTCAAGAATTTGTATCCAGAGGATCCTGATTTTGGTGAAGCTTGGAAAGCTTGTACAGAACCTGTTACTCTAGACAGGACGAAATGGCTGGATTTCATCATCCAGGACGATATGCTATTCAGAGGGAGTCAATTGTGCATTCCACGAAGTTCTCTGAGGGAGAATCTAATCAAGGAGAAGCATAGCGGAGGATTGGCTGGACATTTTGGTCGTGATAAAACCGTTGGTTTGGTTAGTGAGAATTATTATTGGCCACAGTTACAGCAAGATGTGAAGAAAATTGTACAGAGTTGCAGAGTATGTCAGATGGCGAAAGGAGTGAAGCAGAATACATGGTTGTATCAGCCATTACCTGTACCCGAGAAGCCTTGGGAGGATATCAGTATGGACTTTGTTCTTGGTTTACCGAGGACACAACGGGGACATGATTCAATTTTTGTGGTGGTTGACAGATTTTCAAAGATGGCACATTTCATTCCCTGCAAGAAGACTAATGATGCTGTTCATGTAGCAGAATTGTTTTTCAGAGAAGTAGTGAGACTTCATGGTTTGCCAAAGACCATAGTTTCAGATCGGGACACTAAGTTTGTTGGATATTTCTGGCGTACGTTGTGAAAGAAGTTGAAGACAGATTTGAAGTTCAGTTCATCACATCATCCACAGACTGATGGATAGACAGAGGTGGTGAATAGGAGTTTGGGAAATTTGCTGAGATGTTTGGTTGGAGATAAGCCAATGGGATGGGATTTGATTTTACCACAGGCGAAATTTGCATATAATAATTCTGTCAACAAGAGCACTGGTAAATCACCATTCCAGATTGTATATGGAAGTAGTCCAAGAAATGCATCTGAATTGAGAAAGATAGATAAAGGAGAAATAAGTAGTGCTGAAGCTGAAGATTTTGCAGAACACTTGAAGAACATCCATGAAGAGGTGAGGAAGCATATTACCAAGATGAATGCACAGTATAAGGCTAAGGCAGATGAGAAAAGGAGGTATAAAGAATTTCAGGTTGGTGATGAAGTCATGGTTCATTTGCGGAAGGAGCGGTTTCCAGTTAGTACATATAACAAATTGAAAATGAAGAAGTTTGGGCCATGTAGGATATTGAAGAAACATGATTCAGGAAACGCATATGAGGTAGAATTGCCTACTGAGCTGAATATTTCACCAGTGTTTAACATTTCAGATCTGACAGAGTATCATGAAGGAGGTGTTGAAGATGAGATCACAACAGCACAGTAGAGTATTCCAGCAACTAGTTCAGACACTAAGGAGATCGAAGACATACTGGACAGTCGTGTTGGTGGAAGCACAAGGAATAGGACATATGAAAAGTATTTGGTCAAATGGAAAGGATGACCTGTAGAAGATTCATCGTGGCTAACAAAGGAGGAGGTTAACCGTCTTGGTTTTCCTCTGCACACCTGAGTCGTGACAGGGTCACTTCTCAAATTACCCTTGGTGTCTGATGCAGGAGCATCCTGGGTGTAAGAGCAATCTTGCATCACCCAAAAAAAAAATATTTCTATTTTTATTTTCAATAAGGGCTATTTTGTGCAGAGCAGCTATTTATGGAAAGTTACTATTTTTGGTAATTTTTGTATGTGCTCAGAATGATCTGATTTCTTTCTTGGAGGTTCATTTTGGTCATATAAGCTTGCTAGTAAAGTTTCATTGCCAGATCAAGTGTATATTGGAAGATATTGAAGATTTTCGGTATTGGCAGCAGGGTACATAAACTTTGAACTCAGTTTTGAAGGCTTTAGAGGCCCCGGATGAGGTCAAAAATTTGGGTGACGGGCGCTTGCGCAGATTAAGCCTGTAGAGCGCTTCGTAGCGTTTCCGAAATAGGGTTATAATAGCCGAGCGGGTCAACTGGTGATGACTTATGGTCTTTGGAAGTTGGGCCACCTGAAATGGCAAAAAAATAATTTTCTTCAAAATTTCTGTTCAGGTTTCAAAGGTTATCATGAGCCGACTATGATTTAATAAAATATAAAATAAAATAATTATAAGTTTGGTCGGCCTTATTGGCTAAAATTCTGGAACCTTCCAAGGCGGTGGAAAATTGCCTATATAAGGAAGGCTGTATTATTGTCTTAGGCAATTCAGAATAGTTCTGGGTAGTAGATCTGGGTAATAGTTCGAGGCTTTGTCTTGAAAAATATTGTAAGGGAATGCCCATGTGGCTTTGCATATTGTAATTCTAAAAGTTTGTAATTCCACATTTGTGGAGATAATAAGAAGCCAATTTTCTGTTCTTGCATATTGTTGTTGTTTCTCTATTTCTGTTATGCGTTTGTGGTATTAAGGGGAGCACCCTTCATCAAGTGGTATCAGAGCAGGAGTTCTTGAGTGTGTAAACAGATCGCCGGCTGTGAGGCAGTTTGCACCAGGACCGTGGCTAGGGTTTCAGCGCGCATCGCGAAAATACCTCCACGAAGGGAACGTGGCGGAAGAGCTGGTGTTGTAAAACCTGAGGTTAGAGAGCTGCAGAGACAAGTGCGAGCATTGCAAGAAGAGATTCGTAGAGGAATGAATGTTAATGTCAGAGACGAAAGTGAGGATGAAGCCGAAGAAGAATATCAAGAAGGAGAAGTTGAAATTGTGAACCAGGAGGAAGAAAGACTTTTTCGGGCGATTTCCAAGATTGGGAAAAGACCTAAGATTGAGGTTCCTACATTTTCTGGAAATCTTAACCCAGAGGAATTGATCGACTGGATCAATGAATATGAGGAATATTTTGAGTATGAAGATGTTGAAGATCCTGATAGGGTCAAATTTGCGAAGGCCAGATTGAAAGGTCATGCGAAGATCTGGTGGCAAGAAATTCAATTGGAGCAAAATAGAAGAGGGAAAGACAAAATCAATAGATGGGATCGGATGGTGGATAAATTGAAGTGACAGTTCATTCCTGTTGATTATGAGCTTGACCTACTTAAAAAAATGCAAAGTTTGAAGCAAGCAGGAAGATCTGTTCTGGAGTATACAGAGGAGTTCTATCGACTTCTCATCAGAACAGGCCATGCAGAAGCTGATAAGGAGAAAGTTGCCCGATACCTTAATGGGTTAAGGCCAAGCATTCAGGAGGAGCTCAATCTGGTTCGAATGAACAGTATTGAAGAGGCATACCAATTTGCCCTAAAAGTAGAGGAAAAGCTGAACAAGAAGTTTGAGAGCAGACAAAATGGAAGAGGTCGCGGTGGAAGATCTGGTGGACGGTCATATGGTGGCCGAAATGAAGATCCGAAAAAGAAGGATGAGGCCAGTAGCAGTCAGAATCAGCGCGGAAATAATTCCAATCGCTTCTAGGATCAAAATAATAGAGATCAGAGAGGAAGAGGAAGAGGACAAGGATCTGGAAGAGGAGGCTTCCGTGGAACATGTTTTCACTGTGGAGAAGAAGGTCATAGGGCATTTGAATGTCCTCAGCGCCAAGGCAGAACAGATAGGAGAAATGAAGGCCAGGCCAGAGTTGCACATGTAGATGAAGATGTCAGATCATCAAATTCTGAAGATGCTGAAAGAGGAGAAACGTTGATTAACAGAAGAGTCCTGTTGAGTGGTGAGAATGAACCTGAGCAAAGGAGGAGCCTGTTTCGCACCAGGTGCAAGTGTAAAGGTAAATGTTGTGATGTGATTATTGATAGTGGAAGCACTGACAATTTGGTGTCAGAAAAGATGGTGACAAAGTTGAAGCTCAAGAGACAGAAACACCCACATCTATATCGGATTGCCTGGGTACAGGATGACCACAAGGTCATGGTCAATGAACAATGCCTAGTGAAGTTCAAGATTGACGGATACCAAGATGAGGTATTGTGTGATATCATATCTATGGAAGCATGTCATATGTTGTTGGGTAGACCATGGCAGTTTGACAGATGTGCTGTACATGATGGTCGTGCGAATACCTATTCCCTGACAAAGGATGGAGTGAGACATAAGCTAAAACCATTGAAGGAGACTGAAAAAAAGGTATGTGGCAATGCAAGGATAACTTTTGTTGATGGAAAAAATTTCCTATATGGTATGAGGCATGAGCATGTATGTTTTGCTTTAATTCCAAAAGCTGGTAAAGAGGAAGTAGAAGATGTTCCTGTAGAAGTTGCAGATTTGTTGAATGAGTTTCAGGATATTGTATCCGATAACGTGCCTGATGGATTACCACCAGTCAGGAAGATCAGTCATCAAATGGACTTGATCCCAGGAGCGAGTTTGCCAAATAAGGCAGCACACAGAATGACACCTGCAGAAAGTGAGGAGTTGAACAGACAAGTACATGAACTGTTACAGAAAAGATTGATCCGTGAGAGTCTGAGTCCCTGTGCTGTACCAGCGGTATTAGCACCAAAGAAGAATGGAGAATGGAGGATGTGTACAGATTCTAAGGCAATAAAAAAGATCACAATCAAGTATAGGTTTCCATTGCCACGAATGGATGATATTATGGACTGTTTGAGTGGAGCTGTGTATTTCTCAAAGATAGATCTGAAAAGTGGATGTCATCAGATTCGGATCAGAGAAGGAGATGAATGGAAGACTGCATTCAAGACAAAGGAAGGACTATATGAGTGGTTAGTCATGCCTTTTGGGCTAACGAATGCGCCGAGCACTTTCATGCGGCTCATGAACGAGGTTCTGAAAGAATTTTTGGGTAAGTTTGTTATTGTTTACCTAGATGATATTTTGATTTTTAGTAAGACATTGGATGAGCATATGATGCATATTCGTATGGTATTTGAGAAGCTGAGAGAAGAGAAATTGTTGATTAATTTGAAGAAGTGCAGTTTTGTGAAGAAAGAGTTAGTATATTTGGGATTTGTAGTCTCAGCAGAAGGTCTAAAAATGGACCCAGAAAAGGTACAGGCTATCCTTGAATGGCCTACTCCAAGGAGTGCTACTGAGGTAAGATCTTTTCATGGTCTAGCTAGCTTTTACAGAAAGTTTATCAAAAATTTTAGCAGTATTTGTGGACCCTTGAATGAAACAATGAGAGGGGATAGAAAAGAGTTTAAGTGGACTAAAGGAGCAGAAAAGAGTTTTCAATTATTGAAACAAAAAGTTACAGAACAACCTGTTTTAGCACTTCCAGATTTCAATAAGGTGTTTCAAGTAGATTGTGATGCTAGTGGTACTGCAATAGGAGCTGTTATGAGCCAAGAAGGTAAACCTGTTGCTTATTTCAGTGAGAAGTTAAATGATGCCAAGAGGAAATATTCTGTTTACGATCAGAAATTTTATGCTATAGTTCAGGCATTAAAGAAGTGGAGACATTATCTGCTTCCTAACGAGTTTGTTTTGTATACTGATCATCAAGCTTTGCAATATTTGAATAGTCAAGGAAAGTTGAATCAGAGGCATTTGAAATGGGTTGAGTTTTTGCAGAGTTATACATTTGTTTTGAAACACAAGAGTGGAAAGTCTAATAAGGTTGCAGATGCTCTTAGCAGAAGGCAACTATTGCTGACAGAAATGCAGATTGAAGTGGTTGGGTTCAAGGAACTCAAGAATTTGTATCCAGAGGATCCTGATTTTGGTGAAGCTTGGAAAGCTTGTACAGAACCTGTTACTCTAGACAGGACGAAATGGCTGGATTTCATCATCCAGGACGATATGCTATTCAGAGGGAGTCAATTGTGTATTCCACGAAGTTCTCTGAGGGAGAATCTAATCAAGGAGAAGCATAGCCGAGGATTGGCTGGACATTTTGGTCGTGATAAAACCGTTGGTTTGGTTAGTGAGAATTATTATTGGCCACAGTTACAGCAAAATGTGAAGAAGTTTGTACAGAGTTGCAGAGTATGTCAGATGGCGAAAGGAGTGAAGCAGAATACAGGGTTGTATCAGCCATTACCTGTACCTGAGAAGCCTTGGGAGGATATCAGTATGGACTTTGTTCTTGGTTTACCGAGGACACAGCGGGGACATGATTCAATTTTTGTGGTGGTTGACAGATTTTCAAAGATGGCACATTTCATTCCCTGCAAGAAGACTAATGATGCTGTTCATGTAGCAGAATTGTTTTTCAGAGAAGTAGTGAGACTTCATGGTTTGCCAAAGACCATAGTTTCAGATCGGGACACTAAGTTTGTTGGATATTTTTGGCGTACGTTGTGAAAGAAGTTGAAGACAGATTTGAAGTTCAGTTCATCACATCATCCACAGACTGATGGACAGACAGAGGTGGTGAATAGGAGTTTGGAAAATTTGCTGAGATGTTTGGTTGGAGATAAGCCAACGGGATGGGATTTGATTTTACCACAGGCGGAATTTGCATACAATAATTCTGTCAACAGGAGCACTGGTAAATCACCATTCCAGATTGTATATGGAAGTAGTCCAAGTAATGCATCTGAATTGAGAAAGATAGATAAAGGAAAAATAAGTAGTGCTGAAGCTGAGGATTTTGCAGAACACTTGAAGAACATCCATGAAGAGGTGAGGAAGCATATTACCAAGATGAATGCACAGTATAAGGCTAAGGCAGATGAGAAAAGGAGGTATAAGGAATTTCAGGTTGGTGATGAAGTCATGGTTCATTTGCGGAAGGAGCGGTTTCCAGTTAGTACATATAACAAGTTGAAAATGAAGAAGTTTGGGCCATGTAGGATATTGAAGAAACATGATTCAGGAAATGCATATGAGGTAGAATTGCCTACTAAGCTGAATATTTCACCAGTGTTTAACATTTCAGATCTGACAGAGTATCATGAAGGAGGTGTTGAAGATGAGATCACAACAGCACAGTGGAGTATTCCAGCAACTAGTTCAGACACTAAGGAGATCGAAGACATACTGGACAGTCGTGTTGGTAGAAGCACAAGGAATAGGACATATGAAGAGTATTTGGTCAAATGGAAAGGACGACCTGTAGAAGATTCATCGTGGCTAACAAAGGAGGAGGTTAACCGTCTTGGTTTTCCTCTGCACACCTGAGTCGTGACAGGGCCACTTCTCAAATTACCCTGGGTGTCTGATGCAGGAGCATCCTGGGTGTAAGAGCAATCTTGCATCACCCAAAAAAAAAATATTTCTATTTTTATTTTCAATAAGGGCTATTTTGTGCAGAGCAGCTATTTATGGAAAGTTACTATTTTTGGTAATTTTTGTATGTGCTCAGAATGATCTGATTTCTTTCTTGGAGGTTCATTTTGGTCATATAAGCCTGCCAGTAAAGTTTCATTGCCAGATCAAGTGTATATTGGAAGATATTGAAGATTTTCGGTATTGGTAGCAGGGTACAGAAACTTTGAACTCAGTTTTGAAGGCTTTTGAGGCCCCGGATGAGGTCAAAAATTTGGGTGACGAGCGCTTGCGCTGGTCAAGCCTGTAGAGCGCTTCGTGGTGTTTCCAAAATGAGGTTGTAATAGCCGAGCGGGTCAACTGGTGATGACTTATGGTCTTCGGAAGTTGGGTCACCTGAAATGGCAAAAAAATAATTTTCTTCAAAATTTCTGTTCGGGTTTCAAAGGTTATCATGAGCCGACTATGATGTAATAAAATGTAAAATAAAATAATTCTAAGTTTGGTCGGCCTTATTGGCTAAAATTCTGGAACCTTCCCAAGCGGTGGAAAATTGCCTATATAAGGAAGGCTGTATTATTGTCTTAGGCAATTCAGAATAGTTCTGGGTAGTAGATCTGGGTAATAGTTCGAGGCTTTGTCTTGAAAAATATTGTAAGGGAATGCCCATGTGGCTTTGCATATTGTAATTCTGAAAGTTTGTAATTCCACATTTGTGGAGATAATAAGAAGCCAATTTTCTGTTCTTGCATATTGTTGTTGTTTCTCTATTTCTGTTATGCATTTGTGGTATTAAGGGGAGCACCCTTCATCAATTGGTATCAGAGCAGGAGTTCTTGAGTGTGTAAACAGATCGCCGGCTGTGAGGCAGTTTGCACCAGGACCGTGGCTAGGGTTTCAGCGCGCATCGCGAAAATACCTCCACGAAGGGAACGTGGCGGAAGAGCTGGTGTTGTAACACCTGAGGTTAGAGAGCTGCAGAGACAAGTGCGAGCATTGCAAGAAGAGATTCGTAGAGGAATGAATGTTAATGTCAGAGACGAAAGTGAGGATGAAGCCGAGAAAGAATATCAAGAAGGAGAAGTTGAAATTGTGAACCAGAAGGAAGAAAGACTTTTTCGGGCGATTTCCAAGATTGGGAAAAGACCTAAGATTGAGGTTCCTACATTTTCTGGAAATCTTAACCCAGAGGAATTGATCGACTGGATCAATGAATGTGAGGAATATTTTGAGTATGAAGATGTTGAAGATCCTGATAGGGTCAAATTTGCGAAGGCCAGATTGAAAGGTCATGCGAAGATCTGGTGGCAAGAAATTCAATTGGAGCAAAATAGAAGAGGGAAAGATAAAATCACAAGATGTTATCGGATGGTGGATAAATTGAAGTGACAGTTCATTCCTGTTGATTATGAGCTTGACCTACTAAAGAAAATGCAAAGTTTGAAGCAAGCAGGAAGATCTGTTCAGGAGTATACAGAGGAGTTCTATCGACTTCTCATCAGAACAGGCCATGCAGAAGCTGATAAGGAGAAAGTTGCCCGATACCTTAATGGGTTAAGGCCAAGCATTCAGGAGGAGCTGAATCTAGTTCGAATGAACAGTATTGAAGAGGCATATCAATTTGCCCTAAAAGTAGAGGAAAAGCTGAACAAGAAGTTTGAGAGCAGACAAAACGGAAGAGGTCGCGGTGGACGATCTGGTGGATGGTCATATGGTGGCCGAAATGAAGATCCGAAAAAGAAGGATGAGGCCAGTAGCAGTCAGAATCAGCGCGAAAATAATTCCAATCGCTTCCAAGATCAGAATAATAGAGATCAGAGAGGAAGAGGAAGAGGACAAGGATCTGGAAGAGGAGGCTTCCGTGGAACATGTTTTCACTGTGGAGAAGAAGGTCATAAGGCATTTGAATGTCCTCAGCGCCAAGGCAGAACAGACAGGAGAAATGAAGGCCAGGCCAGAGTTGCACATTTAGATGAAGATGCCAGATCATCAAATTCTGAAGATGCTGAAAGAGGAGAAACGTTGATTAACAGAAGAGTCCTGTTGAGTGGTGAGAATGAACCTGAGCAAAGGAGGAGCCTGTTTCGCACCAGGTGCAAGTGTGAAGGTAAATGTTGTGATGTGATTATTGATAGTGGAAGCACTGACAATTTGGTGTCAGAAGAGATGGTGACAAAGTTGAAGCTCAAGAGACAGAAACACCCACATCCATATCGGATTGCCTGGGTACAGGATGACCACAAGGTCATGGTCAATGAACAATGCCTAGTGAAGTTCAAGATTGGCGGATACCAAGATGAGGTATTGTGTGATATCATATCTATGGATGCATGCCATATGTTGTTGGGTAGACCATGGCAGTTTGACAGATGTGCTGTACATGATGGTCGTGCGAATATCTATTCCCTGACAAAGGATGGAGTGCGACATAAGCTAAAACCATTGAAGGAGACTTAAGAAAAGGTATGTGGCAATGCAAGGATAACTTTTGTTGATGGAAGAAATTTTCTAGATGGTATGAGGCATGAGCATGTGTATTTTTCTTTAATTCCAAAAGCTGGTAAAGAGGAAGTAGAAGATGTTCTTGTAGAAGTTGCAGATTTGTTGAATGAGTTTCAGGATATTGTATCCGATAACGTGCCTGATGGATTACCACCAGTCAGGAAGATCAGTCATCAGATGGACTTGATCCCAGGAGCGAGTTTGCCAAATAAGGCAGCACACAGAATGACACCTGCAGAAAGTGAGGAGTTGAACAGACAAGTACATGAACTGTTACAGAAAGGATTGATCCGTGAGAGTCTGAGTCCCTGTGCTGTACCAGCGGTATTAGCACTAAAGAAGAATGGAGAATGGAAGATGTGTACAGATTCTAGGGCAATAAACAAGATCACAATCAAGTATAGGTTTCCATTGCCACGAATGGATGATATTATGGACTGTTTGAGTGGAGCTGTGTATTTCTCAAAGATAGATCTGAAAAGTGGATATCATCAGATTCGGATCAGAGAAGGAGATGAATGGAAGACTGCCTTCAAGACAAAGGAAGGACTATATGAGTGGTTAGTCATGCCTTTTGGGCTAACCAATGCGCCGAGCACTTTCATGCGGCTCATGAACGAGGTTCTGAAAGAATTTTTGGGTAAGTTTTTTATTGTTTACCTAGATGATATTTTGATCTTTAGTAAGACATTGGATGAGCATATGATGCATATTCGTATGGTATTTGAGAAGCTGAGAGAAGAGAAATTGTTGATTAATTTGAAGAAGTGCAGTTTTGTGAAGAAAGAGTTAGTATATTTGGGATTTGTAGTCTCAGCAGAAGGTCTAAAAATGGACCCAGAGAAGGTACAGGCTATCCTTGAATGGCCTACTCCAAGGAGTGCTACTGAGGTAAGATCTTTTCATGGTCTAGCTAGCTTTTACAGAAAGTTTATCAGAAATTTTAACAGTATTTGTGGACCCTTGACTGAAATAATGAGAGGGGATAGAAAAGAGTTTAAGTGGACTAAAGGAGCAGAAAAGAGTTTTCAATTATTGAAACAAAAAGTTACAGAACAACCTGTTTTAGCACTTCCAGATTTCAATAAGGTGTTTCAAGTAGATTGTGATGCTAGTGGTACTGCAATAGGAGCTGTTATGAGCCAAGAAGGTAAACCTGTTGCTTATTTCAGTGAGAAGTTAAATGATGCCAAGAGGAAATATTCTGTTTATGATCAGGAATTTTATGCTATAGTTCAGGCATTAAAGAAGTGGAGACATTATCTGCTTCCTAAGGAGTTTGCTTTGTATACTGATCATCAAGCTTTGCAATATTTGAATAGTCAAGGAAAGTTGAATCAGAGGCATTTGAAATGGGTTGAGTTTTTGCAGAGCTATACATTTGTTTTGAAACACAGGAGTGGAAAGTCTAATAGGGTTGCAGATGCTCTTAGCAGAAGGCAACTATTACTGACAGAAATGCAGATTGAAGTGGTTGGGTTCAAGGAACTCAAGAATTTGTATCCAGAGGATCCTGATTTTGGTGAAGCTTGGAAAGCTTGTACAAAACCTGTTACTCTAGACAGGATGAAATGGATGGATTTCATCATCCAGGACGATATGCTATTCAGAGGGAGTCAATTGTGCATTCCATGAAGTTCTCTGAGGGAGAATCTAATCAAGGAGAAGCATAGCGGAGGATTGGCTAGACATTTTGGTCGTGATAAAACCGTTGGTTTGGTTAGTGAGAATTATTATTGGCCACAGTTACAGCAAGATGTGAAGAAGTTTGTACAGAGTTGCAGAGTATGTCAGATGGCTAAATGAGTGAAGTAGAATACAGGGTTGTATCAGCCATTACCTGTACCCGAGAAGCCTTGGGAGGATATCAGTATGGACTTTGTTCTTGGTTTACCGAGGACACAGCGGGGACATGATTCAATTTTTTTGGTGGTTGACAGATTTTCAAAGATGGCACATTTCATTCCCTGCAAGAAGACTAATGATGTTGTTCATGTAGCAGAATTGTTTTTCAGAGAAGTAGTGAGACTTCATGGTTTGCCAAAGACCATAGTTTCAGATCGGGACACTAAGTTTGTTGGATATTTCTGGCGTACATTGTGAAAGAAGTTGAAGACAGATTTGAAGTTCAGTTCATCACATCATCCACAGACTGATGGACAGACAGAGGTGGTGAATAGGAGTTTGGGAAATTTGCTGAGATGTTTGGTTGGAGATAAGCCAACGGGATGGGATTTGATTTTACCACAGGCGGAATTTGCATACAATAATTTTGTCAACAGGAGCACTGGTAAATCACCATTCCAGATTGTATATGGAAGTAGTCCAAGAAATGCATCTGAATTGAAAAAGATAGATAAAGGAGAAATAAGTAGTGCTGAAGCTGAAGATTTTGCAGAACACTTGAAGAACATCCATGAAGAGGTGAGGAAGCATATTACCAAGATGAATGCACAGTATAAGGCTAAGGTAGATGAGAAAAGGAGGTATACGGAATTTCAGGTTGGTGATGAAGTCATGGTTCATTTGCGGAAGGATCGGTTTCCAGTTGGTACATATAACAAGTTGAAAATGAAGAAGTTTGGGCCATGTAGGATATTGAAGAAACATGATTCAGGAAATGCATATGAGGTAGAATTGCCTACTGAGCTGAATATTTCACCAGTGTTTAACATTTCAGATCTGACAGAGTATCATTAAGGAGGTGTTGAAGATGAGATCACAACAGCACAGTGGAGTATTCCAGCAACTAGTTCAGACACTAAGGAGATCGAAGACATACTGGACAGTCGTGTTGGTAGAAGCACAAGGAATAGGATATATGAAGAGTATTTGGTCAAATGGAAAGGATGATCTGTAGAAGATTCATCGTGGCTAACAAAGGAGGAGGTTAACCATCTTGGTTTTCCTCTGCACACCTGAGTCGTGACAGGGTCACTTCTCAAATTACCCTGGGTGTCTGATGCAGGAGCATCCTGGGTGTAAGAGCAATCTTGCATCACCCAAAAAAAAAATATTTCTATTTTTATTTTCAATAAGGGCTATTTTGTGCAGAGCAGCTATTTATGGAAAGTTACTATTTTTGGTAATTTTTGTATGTGCTCAGAATGATCTGATTTCTTTCTTGGAGGTTCATTTTGGTCATATAAGCCTGTCAGTAAACTTTCATTGCCAGATCAAGTGTATATTGGAAGATATTGAAGATTTTCGGTATTGGCAGCAGGGTACAGAAACTTTGAACTCAGTTTTGAAGGCTTTAGAGGACCCGAATGAGGTCGAAAATTTGGGTGACGAGCGCTTGCGCCGGTCAAGCCTGTAGAGCGCTTCGTGGCATTTTCGAAATGGGGTTATAATAGCCGAGCGGGTCAACTGGTGATGACTTATGGTCTTCGGAAGTTGGGCCACCTGAAATGGCAAAAAAATAATTTTGTTCAAAATTTCTGTTCGGGTTTCAAAGGTTATCATGAGCCGACTATGATGTAATAAAATGTAAAATAAAATAATTCTAAGTTTGGTCGGCCTTATTGGCTAAAATTCTGGAACCTTCCCAGGCGGTGGAAAATTGCCTATATAAGGAAGGCTGTATTATTGTCTTAGGCAATTCAGAATAGTTCTGGGTAGTAGATCTGGGTAATAGTTCGAGGCTTTGTCCTGAAAAATATTGTAAGGGAATGCCCATGTGGCTTTGCATATTGTAATTCTGAAAGTTTGTAATTCCACATTTGTGGAGATAATAAGAAGCCAATTTTCTGTTCTTGCATATTGTTGTTGTTTCTCTATTTCTGTTATGCGTTTGTGGTATTAAGGGGAGCACCCTTCATCACAACACTGTGTTGAAACATCAGTGGGGTGTGGCATCGCACCTCATGCAACATGTCAGAACACGTGCAGTATGGAATAATCACAGCAGGGCATACACTTCCCGCCTCATGCTGGACCACAATGAATATATTTGAAGCTATGATTCATCAATAATTTTCAAACTATCCAAAAGAGTCTCACATTGAATATTGGCACAATGCTCAAACTATGGGGATAAGGGATATACACATATGAACCACATACTTGGTTCCATAGAAGGGGAAGTAGTGAGTACATTCCTTGGTTAGTGGAAGCTAGCATCGCTTCGCGCTGCTATAATGCATACGCAATACCCTAATAACCAAGAAACTTTGTGGCTGCTACCACCCCTACACATACTGAGTCCTTGTGGGGGAACCGGAGGATAGTGTCTCCTACTCCATCCCTCGAATAGTTGAGGCTCATGTCACCTCATGTTGCCAGACATACACCATACGTGCTACCCGAGAATCTCGAGTAGTGGAAGCTAAGGTCACTTCGTGTTGCCTGACATACACCTCACGTGCTACCCAATGGATTGGTAGTAACACTACCCTAGCACAAATTACCCCGCAAGCTATAACTCAGTGAGGTAACACACATATGTACAAGTGCCAACATATAGTGGATATGGTGCCCCCATACCCATAACAAGCAGATATCTCACGGGTGATGCTCCTTCACATCACTCCATGCAACACAAAGCAAGCACTGGTTTCATCACAACACTCATTACAAGCACTGGTACAGGTTCAATCACATTTACAAGGGATTACATACTATGTTTACATTTCTATCCTTACACAATATTCATAACATTCCTCTTTCCAAGTCATTTTACATATCCTTATCATTTTCAGGTTTCTCATAAATCATCTAAGACCAACGTCATGTTAGGTACTAATTTCATATTTCTTCCATAGTATCCCAATACATTCACATGTCAGTATTACTTTATTGAATGTAATAATTTCACAATTAATACACCTTACATAACAATATGATTCACCTTGCATATGTTTCATGGTTAATTAACATGTTCACATCCCAATACACAATATTTCAAGTAGGGGTACAATTTCAATATATTCAACTCGGGAAGGATAACTCTCTCATGTCTTTCATGTTTACTCTAGCAAGTAATTAACGTATCCAACTCCTACAAGCTAGGTGCAACAAATGTTAAACTTAAATCCAAACATAAGGTGACATTTTCAACAAAATTGAGTACATTAATATAATCATATTTTTGTTTTGCATCCCAAAAATCATTCTTTTGTTCCACATCCAGAGAGTAGAGAGAGAGACAATTGAATTTTCAATCTATTTTTCCATCTATCAACCATGATTTCTGTTGGCATTAAGCAGAATTACCACTAGTGACAACACTTATTTGCGTTCACAGTGCAAACTGAGCAGACAGTGCAAACCGAGTAGACAGTGCAAACCGAGCAAACAGTGCAAACCGAGCAAACAGTGCAAACCGAGCAAACAGTGCAAACTGAGAAAACAGTGCAAACCGAGCAAACAGTGCAAACTGAGCAAACAGTGCAAACCGAGCAAACAGTGCAAACCGAGCAAACAGTGCAAACCGAGCAAACAGTGCAAACCGAGCAGACAATGCAAACCGAGCAGACAGTGCAAACCGAGCAGACAGTGCAAACCGAGGAAGTTAGTACAAACCGAACAGGACAGTGTAAACTGAGTAACATCATGTCTACCGAGTCACCAGTATTTACCGAGTTCAAAACCTACCGAGTGATCAGTATGAACCGTGCCTTCACTTCTACCGAGTGCATGACGATGCCGAGTAATGCAGTGGACGCCGAGTATCAGAAAGTCACCGAGTCAGTTTGCAGGAACCGAGTAACCATACTTGGGCCGACTTAGTAGCACTTATGTTTATTTGTCAAGCCGACTGTGTAATTGTAATTGTAATTAATTGTTTAAGACTTGTATATAAACAAAGTTGTAAAATGTCAAGATGTATGAATGATGAATGAAAAAGAATATATGTAAAAGAGAAAGAAAGGCAGAGATAAGACAATTACAGAAGGCTTCAGTAGTATAAGGAACAGCAAAGACAAATTCATCACAGAAGGTGATCAGTACATCAGCGAATCTCAATCAGCAATCCAGTTGCAAAGCCAGAGATCTACTATTTCATTCTAACAGGTGAATCAGTACTAAATCCTTTAACCGGGTAGACTTAACAGTCTTTTGTAAAATCTCTTTACCGAGTGCATACTTCATTGTATGTTTGTAAATCCTTTAACAAGGTGGATTTAGCAATCCTTATTGCTCCTAACAGGGCAGATCATCAGAAGTGATCAAATTGTAAGCCTTAACCGGCCAACTTTATTCTGCAGTATTAAAGCTTTGTGGGTTTCATCCCCACCCCAATTTTACTTTCTTTTGGAAGGTTTCTGGGTAACCAAATCTATGTGTCACTATTGTGAATGCTTTTAAGTTTCATGCTTTCTGTATGCAAAAGATTAAAAGTGAATTACATGTGAATTACATCTGTAATTGAAAGAAAATTTGGAGTTACTGATTCACCCCTCCCCTCTTAGTAACTCGGTTAATTCCTGAATATTTCCAACAATTGGTATCAGAGCAGCATTGGTTCTCAAGATAAAGCTTAACTAGCTTGAGCAAAGATCCAGGACAATGGAGGTATTCAAACTGAACAAGGTGATTGAAAATGAAAAGCTAGATCTGGAAATGGCCATAGCTAAACTCAAAGAAGCAAAAGAACATCTTTCCCAATCCCTAAGAAGAAGGAAGGAACTTGCAAATCAGATGAATGATCAGAATTACATTGAAGAAAAGATTGAAGATCTTTTTCTCTCAAATAACTCAGATGAAGCAAACAATGCTGTCAAAGAACTCCTAGAAAAGAATGGGTCTCTGCAGGAAGAAGTGAGAAAATTGAAAAGAGAACAAGAGCTACACTCTACAAGATTCTGTGAGATCTTGGAACAAAGAAACAAGTTGAAAGATGAATTAGATGGAAGAAACATTGAAGTCCAACATAAAACCCTTCAGCTAGAAAACCTAATTGATCAGATCTCTCATACAAATGAGGAAATTCTGAATCTAAGATCAGAAATAGAAAGCATAAGAGAAGAACTAAGATCTGAAAAGGAAATCAATCTAAGATTGGTGGATGACCTAAATGCTAAAAAACAAATCAATGAAGGAATGCTGAAAAGTCAAGAAGACCTGAATCAGCTATATGAGCGAAATCTTCATAGGCAAAAAGGAAAAGCAGGACTTAGATACAAAGGAGAAGGCGAATCTTCTAAGCAAGGTACTCAAAGAAATCAAAAACCTACTTGTAATCATTGTAGTAAAATAGGACATACTTCAAATAAATGTTGGAATAATGAAAAAGCAGAATTCAATGGAAAATGTTACAACTGCAATCAACCTGGTCACAAAGCAAATGAATGCAGGGAAAAACCTAGATTCAGAGGTAATTGTCACAAGTGCAACAAACAAGGTCACAAGGCATCCGAGTGCAGATCCAAGACATTTAATCCAGTAGAACAAATCATGAAAGCAATGTTTGGATGGGACTACAACACCTGGTGTAGATGTCATTACTGTGGAGAATATGGACACATTGGCATGAATTGCCTAAAACATCATCTAAGGAAAAGAGATACTACCGTAAGATGCTTCAAATGCACTAAACTCGGTCACATAGCCAGAAACTGCATGAATGCTAGTGAAGTTGAAGATGGAAAGAAGAATGAAGCAACTAAGGTCAGGAAACAGGTGAGACAAAAATGGATTCCTAAAGCTACCGAGCAATCCACTCCAAGTAATGGAATGGATGGCTCTACCGACTCAAACTAAATTTCCAAGAAAGCACTGGAACTGTATTCTCATAGAACAATCTCAAGCAGTTCCAGAACCGAATTAAAAGAAAGATCTAAATCAGCATGTAAGATGCAGTAAGATCACAGGGAGGTCAGTATCAGTCTTCACCGAGCAAGGTCGGTATCAGTCTTTATCGAGCAAGGTCGGTACCCGTCTTTACCGAGCGAAGTCGGAGCAATATGAATTCCCGAGTTCACCGAGTTGCAAAGTCTTTACCGAGCAATTAATTTTTAGTGGGTGACAGTCTGTCAGAATTCATACCCTAATTTGAAATGAGCATTAATGAAAGAGTTGTAAACAAAAAGCAAGTAATCGAACTCATTCTTCACTGCGAACCTTTAGCACTTTGAGAGCAGAAAATTTCAAGAGCAACCTAGCGATTCAATATTTTTTCGAGAGGAATTTTCTGTGAGCTATCATGGCATCATCCAACACTTCAGTGAAGAAAGGATCTGATATGTTAGTCCAAGGGGAGTGGAAAGCACCAGATTTCAAGATCGTGCCCGCAATTGCAGCAGCCCTAGATCCGAACGGAGCTCTATCTCAGATTCCTCCTAAGGTACTTCTTATTAACGATATCCGCAATCATTTCAACTATTCTATTCATGAAATGGGGAACCTAGAACTAGATATTGTGCGTGAAGAACTATGTGTGGATGGTATTTTGAAACCCGAGCACAATCATCTGGAAGATAAAGGTTTAGTTCACATTGCACATCTACCTCAAAACTTTTGAGATAAATGGGTTAGGTACATTCTCAGCCGAGTACATGATGGCAAGATTTGGCTTGAGCAACCTATTGAGATTACAAAGAAGATGATTCATCAAGTCACCGGTCTTCCTATGTTGAACAAAGCTAAAACTACCAAAACCCTAGGTCGGACGGAACTAGAGAAGAAAACCCTAGCCGAGTGGGACGGTAGAGGCATGAAAGTTAGCAGCATTACCGACGCTGAACTGAAGTTTGGTACACACATTATTGCCCATAAGATTTACAGTTCTAGTTGACAGAACAGTGTCTCCTGTGAAGCTATTGACCTAGCATACAAAGTGGTCAAGAATAACTTAACATTTGACCTAGCAGACTTATTGTTAAAGCAGTTTAACAAAAATATGGAAAGCATTAAAACTTCCAAGAACAATCCATGTAAGTTTGGATCCTTATTGGTCTGTTTATTCTTCTATGTTCTGAAATTCTTCCCTTCTAAAGGAAAAGTTGTATGGAGAAAAGATGTGCCAGTCCTCTATGAAATAAATGAATACATCTCAGAAATGGGTGAGAATTTTGAAAGCATCATGGATAACTATTTTGAGTCTTTCAAAGAGAAAATGAATGACAGATTTCGGATTCCACAGAAGTTGGTGGAAGATTACAAAGACGACATTTGTTTTATGGTGGATTGTGATAATGTATATATTCAAGCAGTTAAACCAAGGACTGTATATGTAAAACCTCTTCCTTATGAGGTAAATATTGATGAAACCAAGGATATCATTGAAGCTCTTCTTAATCAGCCTGTCAATCCCAAAGCTCCATATTTTGGAACATATGATGAAGCTAAGGTGAGAATTGAACTAAGCATAAAGCTTCCACAGGCGGTAAACAAAGGAAAGAAGAGGATAGCCAAAATGCAGATGATAACCGAGGAAAAAGAAGAAAAAGATGAAGAAGAAGAGGAAAAGGATGAGAAAATAGAGGAACCAGAACCTCCAAAGAAGAAAGGAAAGGTATTTATCACTAAGGCACCTAAGCCTCCTACTGCTGTATTTACAAGGAGAAATACAAGATGCAAGGCAGATAAGGTAGAAAAGGCAGATAAAGACATTGTATTCAAAAGGCCTCCTCTAAACCTTCAAGAAAAGCTCAAACTCTTTAGAGACGGATCAGGATCTGGAGTAAGTAACATAAAATCCTTAAGATATGAAACCAGATCGGAAACAGAACAGAAGGAAATAGAAGATGCTGTTATTGAGAAAATAGGACAGTGGAAATACTCTCCTGAAGAAATTGCCCCACAGGTTCCTGCAGTTCTATTGAATCCAATAAAAATGAGATGGAGCAATGCAAAGCAAACTGTGATAGATATATTTGATCAAAACCTGAGACAGTTGATGCCGAGCTTGAAAAATGATGAAGGAAAGAAGGCATTAAAAGAAAATGAAAATAAGATGACATTGAAGTTCAATACTTGTTTGATTTTGATCAACAATATTGAATCGGTTGTGAAGGCTGCAAATGCTACATGGAAGAACATATACCACCTTCACCAACCGAGTATTGAAACAGTAATAATAAAAGATATTGAAGATGACAGTGATGAACAAGAAGAAGACACTGAGGTAGATGATACTGTGAGGATAGCAGCAGAAGTCATTGCATCCCTTCCTACCTCTCCAGTAAAAGTTTCTACATCCAGCCCGGAGACACCTTCAAGCATGGTTGTGACAACTTCCACATTTGTCCAATCATCCCTAGCAACATCAGAAGCAGCTATCATTTCTTCTACCGAGCTGCAGTCTCCTGCACCATCAAGTTTTCCAGCAGTAAGTTTTCCAATTTTTGAATCTTCAAGTGTAAATATTTTAAGCTCTCCAGTAGAAAGTATGCTAGTATCTATAGCCAGCCCTACTTTATCTACTGTCACTACTACCAAAGCATTAAGTTCAGATAAGCCTAAGGCTCTACCGAGTATAAAATTTTTGGGTAAGAATATAGTAGAGGATATAGACCTAGATGAAGAGATAGAAATTCCTACATTAGATTTTGCAAATCTATCAGCGGACCAAATGCAAAATATAGGTGAGATCCTCCAAAGAAAAGCAAAACAAAAGAAACTTAAAGAGGAGAGAGACAAGGAGTATCAAATCATCAAGGATGCTAAGGACATTTTGTCTGATGCATTAGGCATTAAAGTAGACTCCTCCCAGCATATTTTGTTACAATTAGCAGAAGCAGTTGAGAAATACAATGAGGATTCATCCGGGACAGAAAAGTTAGTTGAAAGAGCCGAGAAGAGATTCAACAATAAAGTGCTTGAGCACATTGCTTAGCACATAGCTATTAACCAAGTAGAATTGTCTTCAGTTTTGTCTAACACTGAATCTATCTATTCGAATGCTACCTCTCTTTTGGCCAGATTGTGCAATATTGCCGAGTTCACAAAGGATGTTAAGGATAAAATGAATAAAATGGATGAGAATATGAAGATTAGCATACAGAAGCTGCAACTTGAACCAAGTTCAAGCTCTGCTCATCACATGAAAATCTCACACCTATCAAATATGCAGTCTGATCTACTGAAAGAAGACACAAGGATCCGGTCCACACTGCTAGACATCCAACACATGATCCTTCCCATCATGAATACAATGTATAAGCACATTGAACATTCCAAAACATTGATTCATGACAATCAGTTCTCTATAGCAGATCACATGATTGAACTCTCTGCAGAAGTCCAAATTGCTATACAAACATGTAAGATCCTGCAAGAAAGTTGGGACAGAACCCTGGCACTAATAATGAAGGTACATTCTGATTTTCTATCAAATTTTGGATTCTCTCTGTAAATAACTTGTATATGCACCTTTGGCATTATCATCAAAAAGGGGGAGATATGTATAGAAGGAGAGATATGTATAGAAATAGTTAGCACATTGAAAGGGGGAGACAATGTATAAAGCCCTATAACAAAGACAAATTTTGAAAAATCAAAATAAGACTCAGCATGATTCGTGTATATAAGTTTTGGCCAATAAGTGTTTTTGTCACTAATGCCAAAGGGGGAGATTGTTGGCATTAAGCAGAATTGCCACTAGTGACAACACTTATTTGTGTTCACAGTGCAAACCGAGCAGACAGTGCAAACCGAGCAGATAGTGCAAACCGAGCAAACAGTGCAAACCGAGCAAACAGTGCAAACCGAGCAGACAGTGCAAATCGAGCAAACAGTGCAAACCGAGCAAACAGTGCAAACCGAGCAAACAGTGCAAACCGAGCAAACAATGCAAACTGAGAAAATAGTGCAAACCGAGCAGACAGTGCAAACCGAGCAGACAGTGCAAACCGAGCAGACAGTGCAAACCGAGGAAGTTAGTACAAACTAAACAGGACAGTGTAAACCGAGTAACATCATGTCTACCGAGTCACCAGTATTTACCGAGTTCAAAACCTACCGAGTGATCAGTATGAACCGTGCCTTCACTTCTACCGAGTGCATGACGATGCCGAGTAATGCAGTAGACGCCGAGTATCAGAAAGTCACCGAGTCAGTTTGCAGGAACCGAGTAACCATACTTGGGCCGACTTAGTAGCACTTATGTTTATTTGTCAAGCTGACTGTGTAATTGTAATTGTAATTAATTGTTTAAGACTTGTATATAAACAAAGTTGTAAAATGTCAAGATGTATGAATGATGAATGAAAAAGAATATATGTAAAAGAGAAAGAAAGGCAGAGATAAGCGAATTACAGAAGGCTTCAGCAGTATAAGGAACAGCAAAGACAAATTCATCACAGAAGGTGATCAGTACATTAGCGAATCTCAATCAGCAATCCAGTTGCAAAGCCAGAGATCTACTGTTTCATTCTAACAGGTGAATCAGTACTAAATCCTTTAACCGGGTAGACTTAACAGTCTTTTGTAAAATCTCTTTACCGAGTGCATACTTCATTGTATGTTTGTAAATCCTTTAACAAGGTGGATTTAGCAATCCTTATTGCTCCTAACAGGGCAGATCATCAGAAGTGATCAAATTGTAAGCCTTAACCGGCCAACTTTATTCTGCAGTATTAAAGCTTTGTGGGTTTCATCCCCACCCCAGTTTTACTTTCTTTTGGAAGGTTTCTGGGTAACCAAATCTATGTGTCACTATTGTGAATGCTTTTAAGTTTCATGCTTTCTGTATGCAAAAGATTAAAAGTGAATTACATGTGAATTACATCTGTAATTGAAAGAAAATTTGGAGTTACTGATTCACCCCTCCCCTCTCAGTAACTCGGTTAATTCCTGAATATTTCCAACAGATTTCATCATTATACTACACAATCTTTATCAAAATACCCAGAATCAACACTTCAATCGTATGTTCAAAAATCATTATAGTAAGAATTCAATGAATACCCATGATCTTTTATTTCATCTAGCATATATTACAAAACGTGTTCCTCCTACTAGTCAATTAATAACATTACTATTCATTGATTAATTATTCACTATCCTTTACTTGCACTATCTAAGGTCTAGCAATATATATATGAATAACTCAATTTCACATGCTAGAATTTTAAAGCATAATGCACAATTTTCACTAAAATCACAATTTTTGTAAGAAGTTAACATTACATTCTGACCCCACGCAACATAAAATCCATATGATGATTAAAGTGTACATTCAACAACTTAGTACATTTAATTAATTCACAGAATATTTATTGTAATAAATTACTCATAATCAGATTATTTCAATTTTATTTATTTATTTATTTGATCAAATAATCAATTATCGCCACAAATTTAATCATATTAATAGAAATTAATAATTATAAGGTTAAATTTTTCCCACTTTTATCAGCGCGTTTCCCCCCCCCCAAATTAATTAACGGGGGTTTGGGGGCAGAGCCCCCAAGATGGGGTCAAGGGGCAACGCCCCTTGCGGGGTCCAAGGGGCAACGCCCCTAGCGCGTTCCCTGTCGCAATACAGGGCGGGGTCGAGGGGCAGCGCCCCGCGAGGCCAAAAATAATTCATCTTATTTTATTAAGAAGTTTGAATCAATTTTTATATATATATTACTAAAATAAATATTTTTCCAACATCATTGGTTAACCATAAATCAATGGGTTTAATCCTATTAATTTAACACAAATATCCCTTTGACAACACGATTAATTCTCATTTTAATTTAATTTCTCAATTAAATATTAAGTAGGTATGTGAAATCATACTCTATTTAAATTCTCATTTTTTTAAAAAAACATAGAAATCCCACCTAAAAATTTAATTTAAGCTAAATAAAATATTTAAATATCAAATTCCCACTTAAGTGAAAGGGAGGGAAAAGAAAAATAAAATAAATTTTAAAAAGTCAAGTGGGATGACATTTGCCCTAACCCTAATTCGAATTTAGGGTTTGGGTGAAAATATCAACACCCAAAAAGACTCCATTTTTCTCTCATTCTTTTTCTATTCTCTCTCTCTTTCAAACCCTAGATGGGTTTTCTTCTTACTTTTCTTTCTTCCTTTGATTGTTTGCAGGTTTAAAGATCATTGAAAGATGGAGGCCAAGAAATGTATATCTAAAGATATATATTTTCATATATACATGTTTTGTATATATGTTTATATATATGTAGATATATATGCATATGAAGACCAGATCTTCAACAACAAGCTACTAAGAACAGACCAGATTTTATTTTAATAAATTGAGGTGATCTGTTTTAATAGATCATGCTGTAAAATTTATTTTTTTATTTTTTTACGAAATTCTCTTGCCATTTTATTCTGTTATATCTGTTAATGTGCAACAAAAAAAAAATATTTAAAAAAAAACAATATTAATCACTATGGAGGGGGGAGCCGTGGCTCAACCCGCGCCCCCAAGGCTGAAGCCCAACGGTCGCAGTCAGCCGAGGGCCGAAGCCCAACAGTCACGGTTGTGACCGTGTCACAGTCGGCCGAGGCTGGCTGTGACACGGCCATAGTCGTGGCCAAGGGCCGAAGCCCCCAACGGTCAAGGCTGTGCCGTGCAGTGGTGGCGGCGCCCAGCCATGCCCTACGGGGTAGGGTTTGGGCGTCCGTCCTCAAATTTGCAATTTTAAAAAAAAATACAATTGTTAAATCATATTTTATTTGATTTCTCTGTTATCTTTTTTTTTTCAACTTTAAAAAAAACATTCTATATATTAAATATTATATAATATATATCTTCTGATATATATATATATATATATATATATATATATATATATATATATATATATATATATATATATATATATATATATATATATATATATATATATATATATATATATATATATATATATATATATATATCTTTTTATTTCTGCATCAAGAATTTGATTATAAATAATGTATATATATTCATACATAAAATAATGAGAATATAAATTTATTATCAATATTTTATATCATTAATATATGTATATATAATATTGGTTATATATACATTTAACAATTAACAAAATATACCAGTTTGATATAAATATCAATAAATCTGATTGCACATTAAGTTATTCTTTTGCATACACAGTTATATATATTTCTCAATAGATATAAACATGTATAAACATGTTTTCCAATATTTTTAAGAATAGGTTCTAATTTACTAACAAATATTCTTTCTGATTTTCTAGTAAACTAGATTATATTTACAACAGCAAGTAAATAAAATTATTGTTACCCCTTTTTCTTTTGTCAGATTTCTTTTTGTTTCCATTAATATATGAACTTTTATCTTTGTACCAATTTTCTGGTTCCTAGAAGATAGATAATTTTAATCCTTTAGCACTAACATATATTATTTACTTGACATTTTATTTTTATTTACTTGACATTATATTATTACTTGACATTATATTATTTACTTGACATTATATTATTTACTTGAAATAGGAGGATTATTCATAATGGTTTCATGAGGAATGGAGTAATCAACATCGAAATCGAAAGGTTCATCCCAAATAGGAGGATTATCATCCCTATCCATAAAGTGTATTGTAGGATCATCAAAACTAATTAAAGCTTTATCCCTAAAGGGGAAAGAAGGTAAATTATACTCTAAAGTAGGCTCATAGAAAAGACATAAATTAGGAGAAGAATTAACATCAATCCCTAACTCATCTTTGTAAAGGTCAATTGAAGAGGTTGTAGAGGAAGATGAAATAGGAATAGGATCAATGGAGATCTCATTCAAACAATTTTCATCCTCGTTTCCATGTACCTCATTAAGGGATCTATCCTCTTGAACAACAAAAGCCTCATCAAAGTACTCAAAACAAGAATCATACATGTTGAATACTAAAAGCATGAAAATGTAAATGTTTTTGTATTTTTAAAGAAATTTTGCAATTTTTTTGGATTTTTGAAATATAAATGCAAGAGCATAAAAGAAATCTAATCTTAAGGCAATAAAATAAATGATCTAACACCAAAAAGAAAGAGAGTAATTATGTCGGGTTCACCAAAATGAATAGTATTAAAATGGGTTCAATATCATTCAAATGTTTTAGGGGGAGGGAATATGAGATCTATTCTCAAACCCAAATTCCCAACAAGGAGATCCAATTTGATCAACCAAAAAGGCTAATGCAGAATCGGATCAATTTGATGGAGAATATGAAAGAAAGAATAAATCTGATGTTTCCCTAGGTAGAATGTGTTATACTTGAAATTGAAATAATTGAAGTGCAAATACTAACCTTGAATTAGGGCAGAACTAGAAAATGCTAAATTTTGGCTTTTGTATGAACTTTCTCAAGATTTTGTCAGCTATTCTAAATTGGAAATGTCGAGGCAGACAAAACCCAGAAATCTTTTCTCCAAATTCACATAGGTCGACTTTGACCTTTTAAAAGGTCAAAGACCACATTTGAAGTCTGATTCTGATTCTGTTTGTAGATCCTGAAAGATTTCCAAAAAGGGTATCCGAATTCACTCTCAGATCCAAGATTTCACACTTGTACCTACAAGAAAAATGGTTTTGTTCATTTGTTTGGGGGGGGGGTTTGCCTTGGTCAAACCCCGGTTTGGAATCAACCTTAATATTGAAATTGAAATAGGAGAATGCTAGGAAGTAGTAGAAATGAATCTAACAATGAAGCTATGCAATTCAATAGATATGGTAATGTATTTGGAATGTAATCAAATATATTGATATGAAAGCTTGAACATAACATCATCAAACCTCCATGAGTGTATGCTTGAAATCCACCTTGAGAAAACAATGATATGGATCTTGAAGATGAACAAAGGATCTTGAAGGAAGATCACACCACCATGGTGGCTAGATCTAGGGTTTGAATGATAGATCTTGAATGCTTGAGTCAAATCCATTCAATAGCTTGAATTCTTGAATCCTTGATCTTAAATGGAGAACTTGGATGGAGAAGAAGACTTGAATGCTTGAATGGAATGCTTTCTTGATCACCTTGAGAGCTTGAGAGCTTGAGAACTTGAATTTGCTTGAGTGTGGATGGGATGAGAAAACTTGATGTGAAAATGAGAGAGGAAGGCCTCCTTTTATAATGATCTAGGGCACACTCCTCTAGATGGGCCACCTTGGAGAATTAAATCCCAATTAGGTCCTCACCTTTAGAAAATATACCTTGATTAAATACAATTAAAGGATTTACCATTTCGGAGCCCGAAACAGCCGACCCGGAGGTGGAGAAATAACTATCCCGAAAGCCAAACTACTGACAAATGAAAATTTGAAATCCTAACGGGAAGAGGTCAAGGTCGAGGTCAACCCTGACCTATTCAGGGTCAAGGTTGACATTGACCTCAGGCCCTAAGTTGGCTAGATTCTGCAATAGGTGTTCCAGGGGTGCCAAAAACTTGGAAATTGATATCTGAATAGGACTAGATGTCTGGGGTAGACAGAAAATCCTCTGTTTGATATGATGATGGACTAGGAGGTCTCATTTCTAAACCCTACCTAGAAAATAAATCCATAGAAGGAGGAAAATTAGGAAAATCCTTAAGTGCTTAACCCTAATTTCACCTAGAATGAATAAATTAAGCACGAAGAAGAAGTGGAAAGCAGGGAGAAAGAAAAGTACATGTAAAGATCCAATAAAGGTGCCAAACATGACCCCAGACCACTTACTCAGAGGGATAAATGCTTTTAACATGGAAGTGCTTCCATTTTAAGATGATACACTACCATACATCATATTGGTATCAGAGCTTGAATTGATCAAGCTTGTAGTTGATGTTGCAGTCTCCTGAATTAGTAGGATAGAATACACTAGGTAGAACCATGGTGACTAATGCTAAATTAGAGAAGAAGGCTGAGGAACAAGAGGAGGGTAACAAATTGCTAAGGCAAAGACTATCTCAAATGGAGAAGCTCTTTGGTGAAGTCCAAGACAAAGAAGATAAGGTCAAGGAGAATATTGACCTAAAGGAAGAAAAAGAAGCAAGGGAGAAGGAATTAGAGTTGGAGGAGGAAGCACCAACACCTAACCCTATTCTTCCTGAAGAGCCATTCTTAAAAGCATTGAAAGCATTGAGTGGAAAAGCTTTGTAAGGTGTCCTACTATTTAGTGGACAAAATGGATCTAGATTCAGTTGTGGATTGGATAGATAGCATTGAGAACCATTTTGAATGTGATGGTATCTCTAAGGCACAAAAAAGTTGTGGTGGCTAGGTCTAGACTAAGAGGTTCAACTCTTACTTGGTGCAAGTTTATGCAAACCGAGAGAGAAATGGATGGAAAAGATCCTATTGTGACATGGAAGGGCATGGTATCCAAAGTGAATCAAACCTACCTTCCTGATGATTATGAAGTTCAACTTCATAGGAGAAGACACAATCTTAGGCAAAAGGAACTAGATGTCCAAGCCTACACCGAGGAGTTTCAAAAGCTATGTTTAAGATCTAAGGTACGTAGTTAAAGAAGAGAGCATCAAGCTTGCAAGATACTTGAATGGACTCAAATGATCAATTCAACAAGAGATAAGTCTAGTGAACTTCAAATCCATTAGGCAATGCTATCAAATGGCCTTGAAGATAGAGGAGAAAAGCAAGAGGAAGCAAGAAACCTCTAAAGGTAAAGCTAAGAGCAAGGATAGTAGAGGTCAAAGAGGTGGCTATGGTGGAAGAAGTTCTAATTCAAGAGCTCAAGGTGAGGTAAAGTTCAATGAGCAGCAAGAAGGAAGTTCAAGTAGAGGTGGTATAGGAAGAGGTTCTAGCTCTAGAGGAAGGAGTAATTCATCACAAGGAGGAAGAGGCAACTACTTTGCCAATATGAAGTGCTACCATTGCAATCAAATGGGGCACCCTACCTATAGATGCCCAGAGAAAGGTGGATCATCATAAGGAGGTGATAAGAAGACTAACTTAGTTCAAGATGAATCTAATGCAGTAAACAAGCATGCTCAGGTACCACTAAATTCAGAGGAAGGAGAGAACCTCATGATGAGGAGAACTCTAATCAAGGAGCTAATGAAGGAGGAGCCAAGCCAAAGGAGATCTTTGTTTAGGATCAAATGCAAGATAATGGGGAAATTATGTAGGGTCATCATTGATTCAGGCTCTATAGACAACGTTGTGTTAGAGGAAGCAGTCAACAAGATAAAGTTAACAAGGATATCTCACACCAATCCTTGCAAGGTCACTTGGCTTAACAAGGGCCAACATGTGTTAGTGAATGAACAAGCATGGGTGGAGTTCTCCATTGGAAGGTACAAAGAAATTTTTTTATGTGATGTGCTACCTATGGATGCATGCCATATTCTCCTAGGTAGACCTTGGCAATTTGACCGCCAAGCCATACATGATAGAGGAAAGAATTCTTATTCTTTCAAGAAGGACAATGTAACCCTCAAAATATAGTCATTGTTGGAGGATGCTGAGGTGAAGACAACAGATCTAAATGTACTTATGGTGAGTGAAAAAGAGTTCTTGCAAATCATGGAAGAGAGTGAAGGCATAGGGTATGCATTGGTGTTGAAACCAAGAGAGGGAGATGAAGGCAAGGTAGCCAAGAAGATTGAATTACCAAAGGAGATTCAAGGAATGTTGCAAACTTACCAAGGCATTGTAAGTGATGGACAACCATCAACCTTACCCCTCAAAGAGCCATAAGTCATAGGATAGACCTTATCCTAGGAGCCACCCTACCAAACAAAGCTACTTACAAATTGACCCCTCAACAAAATGAGGAAACAGCAAGACAAATACAAGAGCTCTTAGACTAAGGCCAAATTAGGAAGAGTATTAGTCCATGTGTTGTACCCACTATACTTGCACCTAAGAAAGGAGGAACTTGGAGGCTATGTACTAACTCAAGGGCTATCAATTGGATAACCATAAGGTATAGGTTCCCTATTCCTAGGATTGAAGACTTAATGGATTGTCTAGGTGAAGCGAAGTACTATAGCAAGATAGACTTGAAGAGTGGCTACCACCAAATAAGAATCCATGAAGGAGATGAGGGGAAGAAATCCTTCAAGACCAATGAAGAGTTGTATGAATGGCTTGTCATGCCATTTAGTTTGTCAAATGCCCCCTCCACATTCATGAGGCTCATGAATGAAGTCCTCAAAGACTACATAGGCAAGTTTGTACTTGTATATCTAAATGATATACTTATTTTTAGCAAGACAAGGAGTGAGCATCTAGAACATCTTGATATTGTTTTCAAGAAACTAGATGAGGAGAAGTTGATGATCAACTTGGAGAAGTGTGAGTTCATCAAAACAAAGCTAGTGTACCTTAGGTTTGTCTTATCACATGGAAATTTGAAAATGGACAAGAGTAAAGTGGAGGCTATCATGAATTGGCCTACTCCAAGGATAGCAATAGAGGTAAGAAGTTTCCATGGCCTTGCACAATACTATAGAAAGTTCATAAGACAATTTAGTGCAATTTGTGCTCCAATGTTGGATACTATAAAAGGATGAATGAAAACCAAGTTTGTTTGGAATGAAGATGCTAAAAAGAGCTTTGAGTTGTTGAAGGAAAAGATAGCTACCCAAATTGTTTTAGTGTTGCCAAGCTTTGAGAAGCTATTCACCATTGAGTGTGATGCTAGCAATGTAGCAATTGGGGCTGTTCTAAGTCAAGAAGGTTGACCGATGGCTTTCTATTCTGAAAAGTTGAGTGAGGCTAAGAGGAAATACTCCTCATATGGCCTAGAAATGTATGCATTGGTTCAAGCTCTAAGAAAGTGGAGGCATTACTTGCTTCCCAAGGAGTTCATTGTGTATTCAGACAATCAAGCACTTAGTTTCCTAAATTCACAAGAGAAGTTGAGTCACAAGCAAATGAAGTGGGTTGAGTATCTACAATCTTACACTTTTAATATCAAGCACAAGAAGGGTGTTCTAAAAAAGGTGGTAGATGCATTGTCAAGAAGACCCCTCACACTCCAAGAAATTCAGTTGAAAAGCATGGGGATAGATCATTTCAAGGATCTATATGTATATGATGAGGACTTTGCTGATATTTACAAGGTATGCGCTGAATACAAGAATCATTTTCATAGTAGATATGCTGAATATACTTTGCAAAGTGATCTCTTGTTTAAGGGGAATCAATTATGTGTTCCTAGAGGCTCTATTAGAGAGAATTTAATTGAAGAAAATAATAATGGTGCTTTGAGTGGACATTTTGGGATCACTAAGACTCAAGACCTTGTTTCAAGGTTCTACTATTGGCCTAGAATGAATCTGGATGTTAGAAGATTTGTAGAGAGTTGTGTGGTATGTCAAAAGGCCAAGGGAACTTCATCAAATGCTAGTTTTTATCAATCACTATCCATTCCTACTAGGCCATGGGAATGTTTGAGTATGGATTTTGTAGTTGGGTTACCCAAAACTAGACAAGGCATGGATAGTGTGTATGTGATTGTGGATAGGTTTAGAAAGATGGCTCAATTTTTTCCATGCAAGAACACTAATGATTGGGCACCAAATTATCTTTTAGATTAGCCTACCATCCTCAAACTGATGGTTAAACCGAGGTTGTCAATAGAAGCCTTGGGAATCTTCTAAGATGTTTAACTAAGGAGTACGGTCAGAAATGGGATCAGATGATTGGGAAAGATCAATATGCCTACAATGATGATGCAAAGGGTTATGGTGGAATAAGGCCCAATCAGTAAGGGTAAGGAGATCTCACAAAATAATAAGTTTTCAATGCAAGGGAAATGACCTTAAAGCCTCCAACATATGAATGTTTGTTCAAGATCTCTACTATGATCCTATGTGATTTGAATGTCTTTAAAACATCAATTCCAAAATGATTCAACTATTTTTAACCTCCCACAAACTCAATATGGTTCAATCTTGAGAAATGCACAAATTAGGCCTAAAACCCCAACTAGGCTTCCACTACTGTTATCACACATTTTTCTCAAAACTTTTCCAAAAAATTAGATAAATAAATTGCATATTTGGATACCCATTTGGCTTCTCTATAACATATCAAATTATTAGGTATGGTTGTTTTGGACGGAGTACTTGTTGTTACACTATAGGCCCTATTTTAGGCCCAAAAACACCCACTTTTAAAAAGGAAGTACTCACAATACCTATCCAAAAAATCTCAAACTTTCTACAGTATCATAAAATGAGTTGAATCAAAGTAATCTTCAATCAATTTGAGTCTTTAAGTGCTGCAAGTGCAAAAGCCCCAAATTAGGCTTCAAAACCCTCAAAAACTAGGGCCTCTTCAAGCTATGCTCTCCCAATGCTTTCTCCAACAATAAATGGATGGAAAAATTTGTATTTGACACCCATAGACACAATACAACATAAAAATGACCTCTCCTTAAGGCCAATGTGCTGCTGCTGCGCTGTACCAACAACTTTCAATGCAAAAACACTAGAAATTAGTATGGTGATCACCAATAACGTTCACTTCTCCCTCACAAATGCATATTAGAATGTTAGTAGGCTATGATACATGTTAAAACAGAGTCATCCCATGAGTCTCATGGTTTTACAACCATGGAATGACCAATCTCCATAAAAAATGTCAAAATTGCTAACTAAATCTGGACAGTTTATGACAGTCAGCAATAAAGGTTAAAGAATACTTGTATGAATCCTCAATCAAGGCATGAAAAAGAAGTTTGAATCAAATACCAATGCTCTCCCTTCATACAAAACAAGTCCCCTTTCAAAACCAGCAAGAACAATGCAACAAATTCATCAAATTTTCCAAAATAGAGGGTTTCTTCATTAAATTTTGAGTACAGTCCGTACCATATGCTTCTTTTCTGTACAATGAGATTCTCTACCATATATATAACTTCCTTACAACCCTCCCAACCAACCTTGGTTGGTATAATAGTTATTAAGATGTAAAAAAAACTAATAAATCCCTTTTCCCTCCTAAAACCAACTAACCATTAGTTTTCAAACATTTGAATTTTCAAATTTGGGAAAATGAATTAACTCCTCTTTAATTTGAAAACATTTAATCCTATGGATTCCAAATAATTTATTAAACACTCCTAGACTCTCCTAACCCCCTTAGACACTATATTGTCATTATTTTCAAATTTTTTAGGACATTGCATCCATTTATTACATTTATTGCCCTTTTACATTATGGGCCTCAATACATTAAGATTGATTTCATTTTCCTTCCATGGATTCACATCATCTTCATGTTTCCATGGTATCTTCCTCATGTGCTCTATTTTCTCATTAGGTGCTATTGCACCAAATGACACCATAAATAGATCAACAAGGAAGAGTCCATTTGAGATAGTTTATGGACTACATCCAAGAGGTGTCTATTGTAATACCCCAAAAATGGGCTATAGGTTCATTAACCTCCTACATCTTCAAATCGAATGAAATCAACATCAAAGTCCTTACCTAAGGCACATCTGCACATCAAGTTATCTAATTTAATTGATTATCCTAAATTCTGCATCAGGGAATATTCATAGCAATATTCTTATTTATCCTAATTATGTTTAATTAAATATTATTTGGCGATAAATCAAATTTATCCTAAAGTTTGATTAATTGAATCAAATGAATATTTAATTAATCAAATTTAATAATGCCACTTAATTATTTAATTAAATTTAATTCTATTTATTCCTAATTATATTATTTAATTTTGACAATAAATCTAAAATCTTATGACTAATTGATTAAATTCTTATTTAATTAATTAAAGTCAATTGTCAATTTTTAATGATATAGTTTTAGAATAAAGTTTGATTTAATAATTGATTAACCCATAAATCAATTGTTTTAATTTCAAAAATCAATTAAGTTGAGAATAAATCACTTTATTTTTAATTTAATTTATAATTAAATCATGCACAATCAAAAAAGCAGGCAACTAGAAATTAACAATCAATTTTAAAATTGAAACTCAACATCTGATGATGAGTTGAAATTTGATCTAAACTCTATTTTAAGTAAAACTCTGCTTTTGCATGATTTTTGTAAGTTAATTATCTCTAATTTCCTGATAACTCAAAAATCAACCTGAGTTTATCAAGAGTGATTTATGGCTTTTCTCTTGCATCCTCAAAGCCCTAGATTTCTATAAAATCAAGGTTCATCTTTTCATAATTATCAACACTTGAATTTGCATAATTACTCTGGAGGATTGGTGATTGAAGGATTAAGCACTTGTGATAGGCGATTTGTGAGATCTTTCATAGTTGATCATAATCTTTCATAGTTTTTGCATAGTTTCATATCATAGATTTTCATATCATTTATATCATTCTTAGATTAAGTCTACATTCAATATCCTTATCATTCATTTAGCTTAGATTCATACAGATTTCATTAATATTGCACAGAAAATACAAAAAAATAGAATAAATCTACATTCATCTCATATCCATCTTTTGCATTCAAATCCTTCATTTAGGTGTTGCATTGTCACTAGTCTCAGTCTGATCTAAGAATATCATACTCACACCTACTAGAAGGTAGTAAATCACCTAGTTAGCTTAGTTTCCATTTCATTGCATGATTTTGGTTTTTGCTAACCTCTAATATTTTACTGAAGTGTTGTGTCTATAGCTAGGTACAAAATTCACACACACATTTCTAGCATCTACCGTGGGGCCCAGAAATAGGTTTCCATTCAATTTCTATCAATTTCTTATTATTTTATCATTAAAACTGCGATCTTTTATTTTCTATCTGTACATTTTTCATATGAATTTTGTCAAAAATTCATACCAGGAGGTACCCACTATTGTACGACAGTTGATTATATCGAGGCTTGTATCAAAAGCTGCACATTATCATTTGGAAGCTCGATTGTCATATGAGAAGATACCCACTATCGTACGAGTTTCCAAAGTGTCATCTGGAAGGTAACCCACTGTCGTATGAGTTTTGACTCCAAGATTCAATTGTCATTTCAGAATTTTTGGCAATTTTTCAAATTTGGAGTAATAGCTAACCCTAACAATTGAAATCTTCTATTTTTGACTAATATTTGTTGAATCTGATTGGAAAAGGTGCAACTAAATTGCTAAAATAGGTAAAATCTACTAAGCATGTTGCGAGGAATTCAGGTATTCTACTACGATCTGATAACACTTCAATAAGGACATAAAATGAACTTTCACATGTCAAGCTTGTGTGACTTTTCTTGCTTTTATATCACAGACTTCATTTTGGGCTATAAAACAAACATAGATTTGCTTTCTGCATATCTGTTACACATAGTAAATAGGCCCTATGAACACTATTTGTGGATGATCTCGAGAGAGTGGGCTTCTTCCACTTGTTCATGCATGCAAAGCTCTTCTAGATGAACGATCCCCTTGTAGGCAGGGAGGTTACTGAGAGCGTCTCATGTTCTACTAGATTTGTGTGTCTTCAACTTTTGATTGATACATTCTCTCTTCGGAGGGGTTGATAGATCATAAGCACTTGACGTCATAGACCTTTGTGAGATAATCTTGGTCTTAGCATGTTGGATTAATCTGTCTTCTTTGTTTAGGTTAAAAGTGAAAAGGCTAGAGGACTATGCTCTACTCCCTTTTTGGGTAGTATCAGAAACTCAAATCCTTGAATCTGGAACCAGTCTCCATGTGGTATCTTTTGTGAGTCACCTTTAGAGAGGGTTAACCATAGTGGACATTCCCTTAATTGGGTCAACCATGTAGACGGAACCTCTAGCAATAATAGTCATTTTTGCCATGGTAGCAACAACCATTATATAAATATCCTTGTGGAGGAAATCTTCACAGGTGTGGTCTCTTGTTGGGCTGTCAGATCTCCCTAGTAGCTCCTAATTGATTAAATTCTCAGACTGTGTCAAAAGCATGATGCACCTGGATTGGAGTTCACCCTCTTGAGATCACAAAAGTGGCAGAGTCAAACCATTACTACAAACCCTAGTGAGGCCAAATTTTCCTTTTTCTAGGAATATGTGCGTTATTGAAATTTTTTTCTGAACATACACAATTAGCACTCCTAGAGATTAGCACATTCAGTCACTTGATTATTCATGCGTAGGGTTGCTTTGTCCCCTTTTCATTGTTTTTAGATGTGCTTGGAATCACTTGCTTGTTGTTTTGCGTGCTTGTTTATCTATTTGGTTAGTGAAAATGAACGATCCCAGAATAATCTTCAAACTTGGAAAGAAAATTTTGCGAACAATCTGAAACTAAAAACCTAAAATTTGCAAAATCTGAAGTAAAATTCCTTTCTGGAGTCAAAAGTCATCCCAGAAGGCCAGAAATTTGTATGAGTTTTTGCAATTGTCATCTCAGAACCCCTATATTGTCATATGACAGCTTGTATAGTGTCGTACAAGTTTTGCCACCAGTCAAAAGCAAAAAGTCAAAATCCTGCTATCAGTTATCATGCAAGCTTTGCAATTGTTGTACGAGTTTTGTCAACTATTGTTTCAGAGCATACCCACTATCGTATGATCCTACAAAAAGTTGTTTGAGAAATTTTATTGCTAGAAAGTTGTCAAAATTGTCAGAGACCTAGTTTTTACAGCCTATTTCTAGAATCTATCGAACAAATCATTGTGTTAGGAATAGAGCAAAAACTAGAACAAATTCATTCATTTTTCTCAAGTGATCTCTTGAGTCTGATTTTGTCTTCTGATTTATTGATTTGAGTCTTTTTCATCTTGTGTCAAAACCTTGTCAAAATTATCTTCAAATTTAGTGTTCATGCTAAAATGGAGTGTTGTGAGCTTGTGCCCGCCATCTATTGGGCATCTACCCACAATACTGTGGCACAGTATGCTTCATTTAGATCTGATCTAATCTTCAATCAACTCAATCTTGACAAGGTTGCATAATTTGATCTTCTTGAATCAGGTCATTCTTCAATTGTCTTCATCTTGCTTCCTTGCTTCACCCAAGGTTAATGGTGGAAACTATAGCTTCTTCACACAAGAAATTTGGTGAAGCACTCAACACCATACCTTTGACTACTCAAAAGGGTCCAACTCTTGAGCAACTCTTCAATTTTGGTCTTTACGAAGACGACGGTCTTGGAAAATTTTGATTGAAAACTAGTTATATACTGTTGGAAACTGCAATTGAAACAATTTTTGTATTGTCATTGATGTCAGGCCTTAATTGGTAAGAATGTTGCTACTTGGGAAAGTACTATATCTATTTGAGTGTTGCTAAGGGGCTAAGCAAGGTTGGTAACAATAGCACCTAGGGAAAGGTTGAGTTATCTTGATACTACAAAGTGTACTTGACTATGTTGCACTATGATGAGATAATGTATTGTTTATCTTAGTAAGACTAAAGACTAAATTGGTAGGCTTAACCAAGAAAAGAATGGAAAAATCATGTTTAAGCTGAGTGATGTTAGTGTCGAATGAGTTAGTATATGCCGACAAAAATTTTAGTGTCGACCGAGCATCAGTAAATTGCCGAGGAAGGCAGTGTAAGCTGAGGAAATAGTTTTAGTAATGACCAAGCTTTCTACATGAAGACCGAGTTGACAATCATAGTATTGACCGAGCATCAGTGATTTTATATTTAAAGAGAATTTAATTTTGGAGTCGACATTATTGAATTCTTGGATTATGTAAAATGTGTTGACTTTATTTATTGATTGTTTGGAAGCATTAAATGCATTGTAAAATGCTTTATTGTATATCTTTAAGAGATTTGAGATGATTCTAGAAAAGGAGCCGAAGAACATGAAGCGGGTAGATTCAGTGAATCTGACCTAACCCTAAGATCTACGATTGAGATTGAGTGGCAAAAGATGAGTTAACCTAATTGAGGAAAATATAAGGGAACCTAAGCATTTTGATATGTATGTACATGGTGAACAGAGAATGCTGGAAAAGAAAAGTTTTATTGACTGAATAAGCATAAAAGGTTGAAGGAGAAGTGTGGTGATTGCTTGAAGAAAAGTTCCAAGAAGATCAGAGATGGAAATGGAAAATTTTCAAAGTCAGTCAACCAGCATTAGTGTACAGAATCAGATCTGATATTTGCAAAGTGAGTGGTATATTTTTTAGATAATACTGCTACTACTTTCTAACCATTGTAACAGTCAAAATCCTTTTAATAGAGGTTGACCTAACAATCATATGATAAATCCTTTGAACAAGGTTGCATTCTAATGGAGTGTATGTAAGTCCTATGACTAGGCTCACTTTTAATAGGGTGATTGAAATCCTTTAACCAGATCTCACCTAACAGTGTGTATTGTAACCTTTGACAGAGTTGGCTTTTTACCGAGCTCACTTCAGAAGAGTGAAAATAATAGTAGCATGTTACAAAGTGGTTTTTCCCAAATTGGGTTTCCACTATGAAACTTGGTGTTAATACTTGTGTGAATGTTTTGATCTGAACATTACTATGTTTTGCAAGTTAAGTTACAGCAAGGTAGTGGACTGCATTGTTAGATGTTTCTATTATTGAATCAATGATGACCGAGTTTGTTTTGGTTTTGGATCTGATTTAAGGATAAGTTTTTGAGATTGTTTTATACATCAGGACCTGAGAACAACTGATTCACCCCCCCTCTCTATTGTTATAAATCATATTAACAATTGGTATCAGAGCTTTGTTGCTTATTATTAGTGTTGACAGATATCAAGTTTAAAGGGGCTTGAAGAAAATGATCAGGATGTATAAGAAGGAGGTATCGAAGCCGAACAAGGAAAACTTCCCTACATGGCAAAGCTTGTTGAAGCTGCATCTAGCTGATATTGGTGACACTGCAAAGTACTACATTGAGAATAGTTATGTCTCACCTGTCGCACCTTTGACTGCCAAAGAAATGAGAGCCAAACAAGAACATAATCAGGCAATGTTGGAAATTGCATTTGCCCTAAGCTACCCAAAATTTGAGGACATTAAAGACTACACAACTCTAAAGGATATGTGAGACACTCTTGCAAGGATCTATGGTGGTGACCTAAATGTGCTAAAAGAAAAGGCCGAGAGTCTTAGAGGTAAGTTTGATGAAATGAGAATGCAAGAACGTGAAAACATTGCACAATATTATGGTAGAATAAAAGAAGTTGTGAATGCTATTAGAGGAGCAAATGGAGCTATTGATGATGAAACTATAATTGGGAAAGTACTAAGAACCCTACATCCTATATATGCTATTAAGATCTCAACTATTCAAGAATCTAGATGTAACTCTGCTAATGTGCTTACTTTGGAAAGTTTGGTTGGTAAGTTAATTGCTTTTGAACTCTCTAACTATGATAATTTCATTGTTCGAAGCATTGGAAATGTTGAATATTTTTTTAAGTCACAACTAGGTTTGAACAAGCCAAAGAAAGAAAAAGAAAGATGCATCAGTGAAAGTGATAGTGTAAGTGAAAGTGACACTTCTGATGAAGACCTAGAAGATCTAGAAGCTCTTATGGCTAGAAGACTGAGAAGGGGAAATGGAAAGTATAAAGGTAAACTCCCTATTATATGTTTTGCATGTAATAAAGTTGGTCATATAGCTGCTAGATGTCTTGAAAGGAAGGATAAAGATGATGAAAGGAAAAGCAAACACAAAGATAGAAAAGATGACAAAAGCTACCGATGGAACATAGACTAAAAAGTTAAAGGTAAGAAATCTTGTTACATTGTTGAAAAAGAGACTGACACTGATAGTGATGATTTTGAAATTGAGGTAGTCTATGTGGTAATGAAAGATGAATCTGATGAGGATGAGAAAACTACATTGATATCCTATGTGAACAAGAATGATAAATGGATTATTGACAATGGATGTTCACATCACATGACTGGTGACAAAAATAAGTTTGAGACCCTACATCATTATAGAGGTAAAAGTGTAAAATTTGGTAATGATGCACCATGTCCTGTTAGAGGAAAAGGTTTGATTAAATTGATTAATAAGATATCTTATGAAAATGCATATTGGGTTGAAGGTCTTAATTAAAATTTGTTAAGTGTTGCTTAGCTTAACAAAACTGGTTGCCGAGTGGAATTTCATCACAAGCAAGCTAAAATATTTGATGCTACTGGAGAACTGATTGGAAGTGGTGATTAGACTAGAGGTAATTTGTTCTATCTTGACCTATCTGAAGAAACATGTTTAATTGCACAACTTGATGATATTTGGTTATGGCATAAAAGGCTGTGTCATGTTAACTTTGACAATCTGGTAGAGATAAGTAAGAAGAAAAAGGTAAGAGGTCTACCTAGATTGAAGAAACTTGAGAATGTGATGTGCAAGGAATGTCAGTTAGGAAAAATGACAAAGTCAAGTTTCAAGAGCAAATCTTTTACTTCTGAAAACATTTTAGATTTGGTTCATACTAACCTTTGTGGACCTATGGGTGTACAAAGTTACTGTGGTGCTAGATACTTTATCTTATTTGTTGATGATCATACTAGGATGATGCATGCGATGTTTCTAAAAGAAAAATTTGAAGCTTTTTAATTCTTTAAGTGGTATTTGGCTAAGGTTGAAAAGGAGATAGGTAGGAACCTGAAATGTCTTAGATCTGACCGAGGTGGAGAATTTACATCAAATGAATTTAATCTATGTTGCAATGATAGAGGAATTAAAAGATAGATGTCTATACCTAGAACACCTCCATAGAATGGTATAGAAGAAAGGAGAAACAAATCTATCTTGGATTGTGCAAGGACATTGATGATTGAAAATAATGTGGCACAAAAATATTGGAAAGAAGCTATAAGTACTGTTGTCTACACTCTCAATTGGGTATAGATCAAGAAAGGTACAAATCTGACACCCTATGAATTATGGCATGGGCATGCACCGAGTGTTAAATACTTTAGAATCTTTGGAAGTAAGTGATATATATTAAAAGACACTAGGAATGGAAAGTTTGATGCTAAGAGTGATGAAGGCATATTCCTAGCGTACTCCACAAAAAGTAAAGCTTATAAGTGTTTGAACTCTAACACTAACAAAATTGTGGAAAGTGTGAATGTCAAAATTGATGAGTATGCAGAAAGAAATGAAGTTGACAGAAAAAGAGAACCAGAAGATTATAGATCTTTTGTGTACATTGAGGAAGAAGAAGAGGCAAGTAATAGACTTGCACCTGATGCCGAGTCTCAGGTAAGCAATGTCGAGCGACAGACAGAAGCTACCGCTTATCAGGAAAATAGTGTCAAGAGAGAACAAGAACATGACGAGCTACAAGAAAATGTTGTTGAGTATCAGGAAGAGGTTGCCGAGCATTCTGAAGTTGAATCTAACAATCTTGTTGAGGAACATGATGAAATAGAGGAGAGAATAGCTAAACCTATTTTGGAAAAATATGTAAGAAGAAATCACAAGCCTGAATAGATAATTGGAGACAAGGATACTGGAATTCAGACCAGAAGTAAGACAAAGGATCCAACATGTCTACTATGTGAATTTGAACCGAAGACAACTAGAGAAGCATTGGAGAATGAAGACTGGATACAAGCAATGAATGAAGAAATTGACCAGATTGAGAAGAATGATACTTGGACTCTGGTGCCGAGACCTAAAAACAAAAATGTTATAGGAACAAAGTGGGTGTTTCGGAATAAGATGAATGAAAATGGTGAAATTACTAGGAACAAAGCTAGGCTGGTATGCAAAGGCTACGCACAAGAAGAAGGAATAGATTATGGGGAGACATTTTCCCCTATAGCTAGATTGGAAGGAGTAAGAACTCTGCTTGCATATGCTGCTTATAAAGATTTCAAGGTATATCAAATGGATGTCAAGTCTATATTTTTGAATGGTATACTAGAAGAAGTTTACATAGAACAACCAGAAGGTTTTATTAATCCAAATAGAAGACATATGGTGTGCAATCTGAACAAATCATTATATGGATTGAAGCAAGCTCCCAGAGCATGGTATCAGAAGTTGCATAACTAATTGATACATATTGGATTTTCAAGAGCAAATGACACAAGCAATCTGTACATGAAGGATGAAGAAGGTAAAGGTATCTTGTTGGCAAAAAATTTTGTTGATGACATTATTTTTGGTGGACAAGATGCATTATGTAAAATTTTTTCAAATGAAATGCAAACTGAATTTGAAATGAATATGTTTGGTGAGATCAAATTCTTTGTTGGTTTACAAGTATATCAGAGGAAGAATGGAATTTTCATTACACAGTCTAAGTATGTTAATGAAATACTAAAAATTTTTGGGATGGAAGATGCTAAACTAGTGGGAACTCCCATGGTTACTAGACAAAAGTTATCTAAGAATGATGATGCTGCAGAAGTGAATCAAACTTTGTACAGATCCATGATTGGAAAATTGAAGTATGTTGTACATAGCAGACCAAATATTGCATTAGCTGTTGGGATTGTGGCAAGATTCTCTGCCAATCCTAAGGAAACACATATGATGGCCATGAAAAGAATTATGAGATACTTGAAAGGAACTCCTGACTATGGTCTATATTATAAGAAGGATGACAAATTTGAACTCCAAGTTTATACAGATGCTGATTGGGCAGGAAATGTAGATGATAGAAATAGTACAAGTGGTAGAGCTTTCTTTCTTGGATAGAGATTAGTCTCCTGGATGAGCAAGAAACAAAATTGCATTTCTCAATCTATTGCCGAGGCCAAGTATGTTGTTGCTGTAGTAAACTGTTCAAACTTGGTATGGATAAAATAATTGTTGATAGGCATGAAAGAAGAAATCACTGAACCTATTGTTATTTTCTATGACAACACAAGTGCTATCAATATTTCTAAGAATCCAGTGATGCACACTAAGACCAAGCACATTGCAATCAAGTATCACTACTTGAGAGAATTAGTACAAGACAAAGAAGTCCGAATGGAATATGTGAATACAAAAGAACAATTAGCAGACATATTCACTAAAGCTTTACCCAGAGAAGCTCATGAGTATTTGAGAAGTCAATTAGGGATTCTTCCCCTAGCTGAGGCTGCCTAGACAAGCTAGGAGGACTGCATCAAATGTGCTATAGCAGAAAATTTGACAAATTGATGCAAAAGATTGTCACACTTTAGGGCTGGCCTAGAGTTGTGAAGAGAAGAAAAGACAAGGAATCAGTCATAAGCAAGATGATAGAGGGAGAAACACTGAGCTACATAGATATTATCTACATTTGATGGATGTATGTTTTAGTTGCTACTTTGGCATTTTTGTCAAAGAGGGAGATGTACTGATATGATAACACATGATACTGAAAAGTAAGAGGGAGATGAATTGATGAACTAATGGGAGATGAACTGATGGAACTGAAGATAAGGATGATAACCTGAAATGAAGGATCAGGATAGAGGGAGATCTAAATACTTCTAATGGTCACAGAAGTGAGGCTTACAAGATTCTGAATTAGAATGAAGCTAAGGATATTATAACTAATTTTCTGATGGACAGATAAGTTTTTGGATTGGTTGGTAATCCATGTGTCATTCAGGTGATATCATATGGTGTTGCCATCAATGCCAAAGAGGGAGATTGCTGGAAACTACAATTGAAACAATTATTTTATTGTCATTGATGTCAAACCTTAATTGGTAAGACTGGTGCTACTTAGGAAAGTGCTATATCTATTTGAATGTTGCTAAGGGGCTAAGAAAGGTTGGTAATAATAGCACCTAGGGAAAGGTTGAGTTATCTTGATACTACAAAGTGTACTTGACTATGTTGCACTATGATGAGATAATGTATTGTTTATCTTAGTAAGACTGAAGACTAAACTGGTAGGCTTAACTGAGCAAAGAATGGAAAAATCATGTTTAAGCTGAGTGATGTTAGTGTCGATCGAGTTAGTATATGCCGAGAAAAATTCTAGTGTCGACTGAGCATCAGTAAATTACTGAGGAAGGCAGTGTAAGCTGAGGAAATAATTTTAGTAATGACCGAGCTTTCTACATGAAGACCGAGTTGACACTCATAGTATTGATCGAGCATCAACAATTTTATATTTAAAGAGAATTTAATTTTGGAGCCGACATTGTTGAATTCTTGGATTATGTAAAACATGTTGACTTTATTTATTGATTGTTTGGAAGCATTAAATGCATTGTAAAATGCTTTATTGTATATCTTTAAGAGATTTGAGATGATTCTAGAAAAGGAGCCTAAGAATATGAAGTGGGTAGATTCAATGAATCTGACCGAACCCTAAGATCTACGATTGAGATTGAGCAGAAAAATATGAGTTAACCTAATTGAGGAAAATATAAGGGAACCTAAGCATTTTGATATGTATGTACATGGTGAACATAGAATATTGGAAGAGGAAAGTTTTATTGACTGAATAAGCAGAAAAGGCTGAAGGAGAAGTGTGGTGATTGCTTGAAGAAAAGTTTCAAGTAGATCAGAGATGGAAATGGCAAAGTTTCAAAGTCAGTAAACCAGCATTAGTGTACGGAATCAGATCTGATATTTGCAAAGTGAGTTTTATATTTTTTAGATAATACTACTGCTACTTTCTAACCATTGTAACAGTCAAAATCCTTTTAACAAAGGTTGACCTAGCAGTCATATGTTAAATCATTTGAAAAAGGTTGCATTCTAATGGAGTGTATGTAAGTCCTATGACTAGGCTCACTTTTAACAGGGTGATTGAAATCCTTTAACCGGGTCACACCTGACAGTGTGTATTGTAACCTTTGACAGGGTTGGCTTTTTACCGAGCTCACTTTAGAAGAGTGAAAATAATAGTAGCATGTTACAAAGTGGTTTTTCCCAAATTGGGTTTCCACTATAAAACCTGGTGTTAATACTTGTGTGAATGTTTTGATCTGAACATTACTATGTTTTGCAAGTTAAGTTACAACAAGGTAGTGGACTGCATTGTTAGATGTTTCTATTATTGAATCAGTGATGACCGAGTTTGTTTTGGTTTTGGATCTGATTTAAGGATAATTTTTTGAGATTGTTTTATACATCAGGACCTGAGAACAACTTATTCACCCCCCCTCTTTGTTGTTCTAAATCATATTAACAATAACCCCTCCATCAACTCATGAAGGCAATCAACAAACTCCTCCTCACACTATCCCAAGGAGTCCGAAAAATCCTAACATGTCTCATGGAGGAACACAACATGGGTCTCAAGGACCTCATTCTCAACATGGTATGGATCAAGAACCTACACCTTCTGAAATTGCTCGATATCAAAATGATGATGATTTCAAGAAAATGATGGGGCATTTCTTGAAAGAAGATAGAGAGGCATATTTTCTAGATTTAGCTCATCAAGGAGCTAAACTTCCTCCTAAATTTAATGTTGAAGATATCATCACGCATGATGAAGAAACTCCAATTAAAGCTATGATGAAAAAGATGCATGCCATGCAAGTCAAACTTAACAAACTAGAAAAAGAAAAGGAACCTAAGGAGTTCTCCATGGAGGCCCTATGTAATTTTCCATTTGATAAAGACTTGTACATGCCACCATTCCCTAAAAGGGTGGAGATGCCTAAATATGATAAGTATGATGGAAACTCTGACCCTCAAGATCATGTTAGAGAATTCTATACTCAATCCATGGAGTTCATGCATGAACCAACTTACTTAATGCATCTTTTCCCTCGATCTTTGGGAGGGTCAACCATTCATTGGTTCTCTAGAATGTCTCCTACTATAAAAACTTTTGAGGAGTTAATCAAACTATTTTATCAATAATACTCCTACAATATTCAACATCCGGTCACCATGATCGACATCTCAAATCTGAAACAATATCCAGCTATATGCCGATGAAGTCGAAAGTTGGACGTGGCTACTCAGGAAAACGAAATTGGGAGCTGTTTATTCAGTTTGGAGTAGGATTGTGTCTGGTACATAGTCTGAGGAAGGGTGTGAGTACTAAGGGAGGCATAGAAGTTCTGGAAGTGAATCGGTAGACTGATGTTTGTGTGCAGTTTGGGTTGTGTTGTTGCAGATGAGTATGGGTGCATTGTGCAGGCCATCAGGTCAAGTCAGCAGGCAGACGAAGTGGCTCAGGAGGAAGTCGACAAGCCGAAAGTTGAACATGCTGAACTTGGGAAAACAGGGAGCTTGCACAACAAGGTTGGGGGCAAGCCTGTCTTTCAGTGGATGTCGGGAATGGTTCTTGGACAGTTGATGGTGGAAGATGGAAGTTTGGGGTGTTGTCGTGGGATGACACAGTTAGACTGAGTGGAGACATAAGTATACGGTATACGGTTCTCAGGTTACCATTTGGTGTGGTAGGCTCAGTTGGAGTGAGACATGGAGTGGATTCATGCAGTGGGTCAGCATCTGGTATGCTGACAGCATCAAGTATGTTACGGTGACAGAAAAGGTGCAACCATGTAAATGTGAGGAGTACAGTCGATGTGCAGTGCACAAGGCATCTGCAGATCCCCTCGACAGGTTCTAAGGTAACGAAGTGCGGGTCTCTAGTCGGTAAGTCCGGCGACGAGGACGTCGCCTGTTTTAGAGTGGGGGAGGATGTAAGGGGCTGTCGATTCACAGGATGAAACTCAAGTGATGGGGCTGAGCGGCATGCTGGGTGCTCTCAGTTGTGGCGTAGGTTGGTGCCCAGTGCATCTTCCGAGGAGTATCGTTGGGGCTATGCTGTGTTCAAAGGCGCACATAGTTGTGGTGTAGGATCCTGTCTTGGACAGATCCGAGGTGTATCCTTTGGGACTGTGGGGCGTCCTCGACGTTCCCAGTTGTGGTGTAGGATCCTGATCGGTCTGGATCTGAGGTGTATGCTTGGGGCTGTGCCGTGTGTTCCCTAGGCACAGTTGTGGGGTAGGAACCGTGTCATGCGGATCCGAGGTGAAGGCTTGGAGGGCAAGTGCCAGAGTGCATCAAGGGCGGCTCGAGGGTCGACCTCCCTCAAGAAGGACGAAGGAGAGTAGTCCTTCCCTCTAGTTGTCTGGGGCAACTCGAGGTGATATCGTGGATATCGGAGCGAAGTAGAGTAGCTCCACCGTGTCACTAGTTGGCGGGGTTTTGTGGCGATGCAGGCTTGAGGTCCCTATCTCAGTGAAACGGAGTAACTGAGCCAATGTCAGTTATGGCTTCTAAGGAGTCATTAGAGATCTGAAAGCTGGGGAAGTATAGTACCTAGTCCCAAGGTGGGAGACAAACATGCAGTGGGTTGTTCAGTCTGAATGCAGGTGACGCCGGAGCATTGGGTTGTTCTAGTAAGAGAGTTGGAACTTATGGTGAGTTAAGTGGGGGCAAGTATGGCAGAGCTAGATATTCATGAATGGCAGATCGGCGGGGTGTCACCGGGGGTGTGCATCCTGATTACCGGGAAGGATGGAGTTGCATTGAGAAGGAGGTGTCTCAACGGCCGTAAGGTCCAGTGTGGCAGTTGGAATATGGTGTTCCGAATAGTGCTCCTAGTGAGACAAGTCATGAGGCAGCATCCGGGTAGGTGATCGAAGAGGTGTGTTGTGGTGTCAGTCTGAAATAATGTGGCATGATTCATAGGCGACGTGTTCTGGCGGCACAGCCGAGTTGGAAGTTCAGTACAGCGTCTAAGAGATTGGGTGGATCAGTAGTCGAGGGCCTGGGGCTCAAGTAGGACTGCATTACGTAGTGAATCCAAGGAGCGGGTATTGCAAGTGTGCATGGAGTTGGTCTGAATGCCCTGGGGCATGAGTAACAAGGTTCACCAGCGAAGTCATGTAGATGGAGATCGAGAGATCAAGGCAGTCAGTGTTCTGTGTGTGGATTCCAAGCTAGCAAGGTTGGTTAGCAAGTCTCAGGGTGTTTGGTTTGGTGCTTCCGGGTTCATGTCGGATCGGGGTAGCCCAACATGAGGCGACAGGGTGTGAAAGAGGTTTTGGGCATGGCTTGATTGTGTGCTCGAACGGACTGGAGGACTCAAGATGTTCTAAGGTGCTCTAGGGGTGCCGAGTATGCTAAGGCAGTATGCGTAGGGAGCAGGGAGGACTCGGTGGTCTTAGTCACTCTATATTGGTACAGTGTTCAGCAAGGGAGTCTTATGGAGTCTCGATGTGCTAAGGTGGCGCAGTGCAGTGCTCGGGGAGTATGCATAGTTGAACCGTGGGAAGCCATGGCGGTTTCGGTGTAGCAATGGAGTGGCGCATTGGCAATCAAGGTGGGCTCGGATGTCTGGGTTCACAAGGCCATTGTTGGTAGCTCGTATCTTATGGGGGATTCAGGAGGCGAAGACAATAAAGGGCCAGGAGAGGGGTTCAGCGTGGGTTGAACAGGAGTAGAGCTTTAGGGCTCGAGGCAGAGTGCAAGTGGCACCAGGCGTAGTGAGCCGAAGGGTTCGGCGTGCATTCCCATTCCGCTGGGGTGTATGTTAAGGTGGCAGTCAAGTGAAGGGTGCTTGATGAAGGGGAGGCGTAGTCTGGAAACCAGAAATCAGCTCACCCGATGTGGGGGTTGCAGAGTACGGTTGGCCAGTGCCGCGCGGCGTTGCTTCGCTCCGATATCCACGATATCACCTCGAGTTGCCCCAGACAACTAGAGGGAAGGACTACTCTCCTTCGTCCTTCTTGAGGGAGGTCGACCCTCGAGCCGCCCTTGATGCACTCTGGCACTTGCCCTCCAAGCCTTCACCTCGGATCCGCATGACACGGTTCCTACCCCACAACTGTGCCTAGGGAACACACGGCACAGCCCCAAGCATACACCTCAGATCCAGACCGATCAGGATCCTACACCACAACTGGGAACGTCGAGGACGCCCCACAGTCCCAAAGGATACACCTCGGATCTGTCCAAGACAGGATCCTACACCACAACTATGTGCGCCTTTGAACACAGCATAGCCCCAACGATACTCCTCGGAAGATGCACTGGGCACCAACCTACGCCACAACTGAGAGCACCCAGCATGCCGCTCAGCCCCATCACTTGAGTTTCATCCTGTGAATCGACAGCCCCTTACATCCTCCCCCACTCTAAAACAGGCGACGTCCTCGTCGCCGGACTTACCGACTAGAGACCCGCACTTCGTTACCTTAGAACCTGTCGAGGGGATCTGCAGATGCCTTGTGCACTGCACATCGACTGTACTCCTCACATTTACATGGTTGCACCTTTTCTGTCACCGTAACATACTTGATGCTGTCAGCATACCAGATGCTGACCCACTGCATGAATCCACTCCATGTCTCACTCCAACTGAGCCTACCACACCAAATGGTAACCTGAGAACCGTATACCGTATACTTATGTCTCCACTCAGTCTAACTGTGTCATCCCACGACAACACCCCAAACTTCCATCTTCCACCATCAACTGTCCAAGAACCATTCCCGACATCCACTGAAAGACAGGCTTGCCCCCAACCTTGTTGTGCAAGCTCCCTGTTTTCCCAAGTTCAGCATGTTCAACTTTTGGCTTGTCGACTTCCTCCTGAGCCACTTCGTCTGCCTGCTGACTTGACCTGATGGCCTGCACAATGCACCCATACTCATCTGCAACAACACAACCCAAACTGCACACAAACATCAGTCTACCGATTCACTTCCAGAACTTCTATGCCTCCCTTAGTACTCACACCCTTCCTCAGACTATGTACCAGACACAATCCTACTCCAAACTGAATAAACAGCTCCCAATTTCGTTTTCCTGAGTAGCCACGTCCAACTTTCGACTTCATCGGCATATTTGAATAACCATTCTTGACATTTCTCAAGAGATGGAGGAAGAAATTTTCTCTATATGCTAGACCCATTCCAAAAAATGAGAAGCTGGAAATCTTCATCAATAATCTTGTTCCAAAAATCAACTACCCTTTACAAATGCAAAATAATACATCTTTTGATAAGATGGTAGATAATGCAATCAAAATTGAGAAAGTACTTGTGAAAAAAGGAGACATCAACTTCAAAAGGACAAGTATGAATCTGGATCTAGTTCCAAGGACAAGAACAAAAATTGGAACAAGAATAAAGGTGTTGTCACAGATGGTGTTGTTGATAATATATGTGCCCCATCTAATGCACCTAATTTCAATCTGACTATTGGTACCTAGGCCATCAAAGCTTCTAAAGCTAAAGAAATAGAGTCCAACAAAAATTCATCTGATTGCAAACCTTGCGCTACAGATCCTAATTGCAAATTTACTCCTCTTGGAGAATCCTTGGAATCTACCATGAAAACTCTATTGGCAAAAAAAATCATCTACTTGCCTGAGATGGAAGTCTTTGATCCTAAACCTAAACTGAAATGGTGGAGAGAGAATGATTTATGTGAATTCCATCACAATAAAGGTCATAAGACTAATAACTACGTTCGCTTGAAACACATCATACAAGACAAAATTGATAATGGATATATCACGATTGATAATCATAAGAGCAATAATGATCATAAAAAATTCATAGAACCATTTCCTAAACATGGGAAAGAAGATTCTTCTTCTCAGCCTAATATGGGTGCTAAAGTCAATTATGCATACTCTGGAAACAATGTTGTCATCAATATGGTTGAACCATGTCTATCTAAGCATTGCAATGTCATCACAATTGTAAAAAGTTAGAGAAAATCAATTAGCTAATGTAGTTACTCGATCACAAGCTCAGGCACACCTACAAGGACAAATACCAGATTCATCCAATGTCCCTAGGGTGCCTTTCAATCTTTCATCTACTTCTAAATAGAAGGCTACATCAAAATCTTCAAATACTAAAGACACAAGGCCTACTTCATATAGTATTGTTCAACAACTCCAGCACATAAATGCAAAGATCTCAATGTTTGAGTTGCTTCAGATATCTCCATCTCATAGAACCATTCTAGACAAAGCTTTTCTTGAATCCAATGTTCCTGATAACCTTGATTTAGACAAATTCCAGACTATGGTTGGTCATCTTACGTCTCTGCAGTATATTTCCTTTTCAGAAGAAGATGATAACTCCTTGATTCATCCGCATAACCAGCCCTTGCATATTGAAGTCTTGATCCAAAACTATCATGTCAAATGTGTGTTCATAGATGGGGGTGCTAGTCTAAACATTTGTTCTTTCAGCTTGATTACACAATTGGGATTCTCAGAAATGGCCATTGATCCTAGAAAGAAGATAACTATCAAAGCATACGATGAGCAAGAAAGATCTTCCAAAGGAATAATTGTCTTACCTATCAGAGCAGGTCCTATCATTAGAGATACTATATGTCAAGTTCTTGATCTACCTTTGGCTTACAACATCCTCCTTGGAAGACCCTGGATACATGAGATGAAAGCTATTCCTTCTACATATCATCAATGTTTAAAATTTCCTTATGAAGGAGTAGAGCTGATGATTCTAGTTGATCTATATACAACTTGCAATACATTGAAAGAGAGTGTTGATAAACTTGTTCCTAATAATAGGGAATCTTCCACTAAGTAGCTAGGCATTGCTTCAACATCCAAGATGGAAGACATTTCTAAATGGGTTAAGATTAAAGAAAATGGTATGGGAGAATATACTATAGAGCCAGTCTTATCTTTGACATCTCTCCCTATCTCACCTAAGTCTTATGGACAAACTCTGAAACAATCCAAACTAGAGTCTAAAGAACCTCTTGAGGTATATAAAGGAAATTTTGTTGTAGAACAAGTATCTAAACAAGAGTTTGAAGAAGATGAAGCTATACTCGCATGGCTATACAAAGATGAACCTAAATCTCAAGTTGTTCAAAAATGTGATGCTAAAATACCGAATATCCCTTCTAAGTCATATGGCCCAGGAGACAAATTGATCACAAAAATGGGATATACTAGAAAAGGACCTCTAGGACTACAGGGTAAATGTCTTCTATCACCTCTTGATCATCGTGGCCAAGAACACCAGAATACAATAGGTCTAGGATAGAAGAAGAAGCCTTTTTGTCTTAGCAATAACTCCCCACATATCTTAGAATAGATTGAGCCATCCACAGCAAATAAACTAAAGGGAGAAACAACATAACAATCTGATAGTGATGATTCAGACACCATTGAAGATCTCATTCCCTATGAGCATTTTCCTAAAGAAATAAAAGACCTCCTTGACGCTGAAGATGATCCAATAAAAAGAATTAATGTAGTAGAAACACAAGAACCTACTCTAGAGCAAGAGATAGTTGCAACACAAGAACTAGCTAATCTCAAAGATATCAAATAGACAAAGAGGAAGGTGGTAGTTATTCTGAGATAGATTCCCATGAGTATGAATTCAAATCAGAATCTAAGGGTAACCCTTCTTGGGGTATTCATCCTAACTTTACTCATGTTCTTAGATTTCCTAGAGGCATAGATGAAGAATCTAATGACTATGAATAGGGAGTCATTCCAAAGGAAGATGAGCTTATTACAGAGAAACATGTTGATGTTATTCACCAATATGCACCTAAACCCAACTTAAGTCTAGAGAGAAATGATGAACTTATTGAGTTTGATCCATCGATGACTAAAGTGAACTTCCAAAATGACATTGAGCCTATTCACAAATTGAATGTCTTAAGTTGTAATATCACCTTTGAAATTGAGCATCAGGTTAGGATCAATGATGACAGATCCATATCGATAAACACTATTTCCCAATCTTTCATGACTTTGACTATCCAAACTCCTGAACTTCTTGACCAAACCTCTACAAATATGATCCAAGGTATTTATACCTTTCCCAATGACTATGCCCTTTCTTGCTACCTCAATGTAGTTGAGCCTATGAGGACTTCCATTAGTGAACCGAGCATTAGCATGATGGAGTCAGACATCAAGTATCTTAGTCTAAAAAATAAGAATAAAAAGAAAAAGAAAAGGAGTTCTGAGGGTGAAAATCACTTTGTGGTAGTCTCAAAACCTACAAAAGTAAAAATAAAAGACATATCTGAAGGTGAAAACCTCTCTAAGGCACCTAAGGATGAGATATTCGATGTCCTTCTAAGTCATTTATAGCATAGATCTCCAGTTCTAATTGAGCCCACTCAATCCATCAATTTGGGAATAACAGAAGAACCACAGCTGATCCATGTAGCACAATCCTTATCAGAAGAAGAGAAGCAAAATTTTACAACATTCCTAACAGAAAAGAAGATCAAATTTGCATGGAAATATTCAGATATGCCAGGGTTGGATCCTGATCTTATAACGCACCATTTGTCTATAGCTTCAAATGTCAAACCTGTTAAGAAAAAATTGAGAAAGATGCATCCACATGTTGCACTCTTGGTAAAAGATGAATTAGAGAAGCTATTAAAAGCCGGATTCATCTATGTTATTGACTATGCTAAATGGATCTCTAATATTGTACCTATTTCTAAACCAGATAAATTAATCAGGGTGTGCACAAACTTTAGAGATGTGAATAAAGCATGCCCTAAGGATGATTTTCCACTACCTAACATTGATATGATAGTGGACATGACTATGGGTTTTGAGATGTATTCTTTAATGGATGGTTTTTCTAGATATAATCAAATAAAAATTGCTCCAGAGGATAAAGAGAAAACTACTTTCACATGTGCATGGGGTACCTTTTGTTGGAATGTCATGCCATTTGGGCTTAAGAATGCTGGTGATACATACCAAGGAGCTATGACATCCATTTTTGATGACATGATGCATTGAGCTATGGAGGATTATGTTGATGATACTCTTAGAATGAACCCTAAGAAGTGTGCTTTTGGTGTCACTTCTGGTAAGCTCTTAGGATACATAGTTTCAAAGAAGGGCATTGAGGTTGATCCTACTAAAGTGAAAGCTATCATGGAGATGAAACCTCCCAAGAATATCAGTCAAATGAAAACATTACAAGGGAGATTTCAATCTATCAGATGCTTCATATCTCAACTAGTGGACATATCACAACCTTTTACAAAGACATTACATAAAGGTGTGATCTTTTCATGGAATGAGGAATGTGAAAAGAACTTTAATCATATAAAGAAATATCTATCAAATCCTCCTATCTTGATGCCTCATATTCAAGGGAAGCCTTTGATCTTATATGTCCCTGCTACAGATACATCACTGGGGGCATTGCTTGCATAGCATGATGAGAACAAGAAGGAAAGAGTCATATATTATATCAGTAGAACATTGGTGGCATACAAAAAGAACTACTCTATGATTGAAAAGGCTTGTCTAACTATGATCTTTGCATCACAAAAATTGAGACATTATATGTTGGCTCATACCACGCATTTAGTAGCTAAGATTGATCCACTAAAGTACCTGCTAAGCAAAGCTACCCTCACGGGTAGATTAGCCAAATGGGTCATGCTCTTAAGTGAATTTGACATTGAATATGTTGAAAGAAAAGCTATTAAAGGAAAAATTATTGTTGATCAGTTAGTAGATGCACCTTTGTTCAATGACACACCAATGCAGATGGAATTTCCAAATTCCTCTATCATGAATCTTTCTTCTAGAGAATGGAAATTGTTCTTTGATGGCTCCAATACACAGAATGGATTAGGAGTAGGCATATTATTTATCACTTCTCAAGGGTACTCAATACCCAAAGTATTTAGATTAAATTTCCCTTGCACAAACAATATTGCTGAATATGAAGCCCTTCTTAATGGTAGGAAACTAGCAATTGAGTGGAGAGTGACTGAGTTACACATTCATGGGGACTCCCAACTTGTTATACATCAAGTCAATGATGTGTACCAAACAAAAGATGAAAAGATCATTCCATGCAAAAGAATGGTAGATGATCTAAAGAAATATTTTGTATCTATCACATTTGAGAAAATTCCTAGAATAGAGAATAGGGATGCCAATGCAATGGAAAAAATATCTACTCTATTACAGTAGCTTGAATATGAGCTATGCTACGAGTTCCTGGTGGAAGCACTATCTTATCTTACATATGATTCCCCCAAAACCTGCATGATCTGCATTGTTGTTGGTCACGATTCACCCCAATACAAAAACCTTTTCTCCTATCTCCAAGACCAAATCATTCCTGATACATTCAACCACCATGAGAAAAGATACCTTATCCACAATGCATCTCGGTATGTCATCATTGGTAACAATCTGTACAAACGAGGTCTAGATGGTACACTACTTAGATGTTTAGAATGGGAAGAGTATCAACGTGCACTCAAGGAAGTCCATGAAGGTATATGTGGGTCATACTTGAATGGTTTAATGCTAGCTTGAAAGCTTATTAGGGCTGGGTACTATTGGCCTGAAATGGAGAAAGATACAATCAAGTTTGCTAAGAACTATCAAAAGTGCCAAGTACATGGTCACTTAATTCATGCTCCAGGGAAAGATCTAATTCCCTTTACTACACAATGGCCTTTTCACCAATGGGAATTTGATCTAATATGATCCATACATCCTCATTCTTCTAATGGACACACCCAGATAATCATAGCTACATATTACTTTACAAAATGGGTGGAGGTAGTACCTTTGACACAAGCTACTGGCAAAAAAATATCTATGTTCATACTGAATTACATCATTTGCAGATATGGTATTCCGCACTCTATAGTCATAGATAATGGTGGTCAATTCAAGAATAGAGACTTAGATGATTTATGTGCCAAATTCAAGATTACACAACATTGGTCATCTATCTACTATCCTCAAGGGAATCGACAAGTAGATGCTTCTAACAAGAATCTATTGAAAATCTCCCATCGTACAATTAATAAGACAGGAAGTGACTGGCATCTCATGATCAATCTAGCTCTCTGGGCCTACAGAACAAGTATCAAAATGCCCACTGGGGCTACACCATTCACTTTAGTTTATGGGTCTGAAGAAGTACTGCCTATTGAGGTTGAAATCCCATCACTAAGAATCATAATGCATGGTCTAGTAATTGATGATGACTACAGAGTGTCTAGGTTGCAAGAACTTGAACTACTAGATGAGTGCAAACAAGTAGCGTATGATCATCTCTGAGTATATCAAAAAAGAATGTCTAGAGGCTACAACAAGAAAGTCAGACATAGAGAATTTCAGGTTGGCGATCTAGTCTTGAGAGAGAATCCTAAAAATCAATCACATAAAGAACGCAAGGGGAATTTTGAACCCAACTAGCTAGGTCCCTTTTTTATCACTACTACTTTTGGCTTTGGATCCTATCAACTCTCAATGATTGAAGGAGAATAGCTCTGAGAACCAATCAATGTTCTCCATCTGAAGAAATTCTATGCCTAGGGCATTCAGTTTATGGTAAAATGTCCTGAAAAAATCTTTAAAATTGGAAAAAGTCTTGAAAAAATGAACATCTTGGTGAAGTCCTAGCAATGGAGCCTTGATGATTCACAAAAAAAATAAAAAAAATATCAAAAATATCAAAAAAATTGGAAAAATGAAAAATACAAAAAAATGAGAAAAAGAAAAAGTTCCTTGGTGAAAACGTGGAAATAGGCACCTTGGTAGCAAAAATAGAATCTCTGCCAAGATGGTGAAAACCCAACAAATGGATGCCACTTATTCAAAATACTCCATCTATCAGCACAATCTTGGTCTTTCCTAGCTTTTAGTCTGCTTTAGTCTGTATATATCCTTGTTTCAATAAATTCAGTATGTACACCAATCAACTCAAGTGTTTATATCCTATCAATGCTTAACACTTGGGGGCAATCAATGTCATATCCTATGGCCTCCAGTACATCTTAGATGAGTCATATCTAGTCAGAGTCCTTTGAAGGTTCATCCGAGTCAGTCAATCAGTCTCCTCTCCAGAAAGGATTTTGCATCTACAACAACGCAATCAAACACAAATTGAAAACAATCTATACTTTTTACATGCTTTTATCTCCTTGTATGCTTACTGATTCGCATTGAGATTTTTGCATATTATCTCCTTTGATCTCTTTGATGATGTCTTTTACAAGATTTAAAGAGTGATGACTTGGGGCATAATCTTTTCTTTGTCTTCTGCTTCTATGTGAAAATCTAACAACTTTGGAAATTCTAGATTGAAATGGTGTTTGTTTGTAAGAGCCTCTATCTCGAATTGGATGGCCATGCGTACCTTGACCATTGATACCCAAAAAACTCAACGAAGTTTGATCTAATTATTGTCTTTTTAAGTATTTATTTCTCCTACAGTGAAACGTGATCTTGCCTAAGGATGTGAACGATAAAGGGTCACTACGGGTAATTCACACTGGATTTAGAATGATCTCTTGACTGTTTGATGTGTTTGAATGCAAGTCATATTCAGGTCATCATGATGTTTATGTTCTGATGCTTATACAAATTTCTATATCAAAATGGACATGATATTCAGGTCATCCTAGCATTTATGCCTTGGTGCTTATATCTAATCCAACATTCTGAAAACAAAATCAATATTCATATGTCCATGGTTGTCTAGCCAGTGGGCGTTGTATTGATTCTTGAGCATACAAATCGATATTCATATGTCTATAGTTTCATAACTAGTGGGCATCGTATTGATTTATCCGGTTACCTAAAAAATTTCAATGATGAAAATGACCGACACATGATCAGTGACTAGGTCCTAGGTCTTAGGTTTGAATTTCATTTTGCATGTCACTTTACATTTTGCACTTTGCATGATCTCACAAATTGCTTGAACACTTAAACGATTCGTCAAAACCAAAAATGCTAAACATGACACAAGGACTGAGCATTGTATGAAGGTTCCTCCAATGAAACAACAAGTAGAATCCTTTTTCGAGATCAAAATCAAAATCTGTGATCATTTATATTGTAAACTGCTTGCATATTCGACCTTCAAACATCAAAGAAATCACTTTTTCAACTTAATTGATTATCTCACATCAAACTATCAAAATTTCAACTTGGTCAACCATGGTCAACTCATGCTCAAACCTAGTCAAACTTGGTCTCCAAGACCTCCAAACGATGCAGGACGCATTCCTGGACATGTATAACCACTTCTCAAATCAATTAACATGCTTCTAAACAATACAACACTGACTTTTCTTGTCAGATTTCAATTTTCATCTCGAAGGGGGCATGGTATTACACATCATTCAAGTCTATAAATTTAAGTCTATAAATCAAATCTTTCCTTAATAATCAAGACAACAACCTCATCTATTTACTAATTCATCTAAAGTCCTCATCGCTTGGGGAAAATTCTATCATCTCTTGGGGCATATCAGATTCATTGAGATCCATATCAATCTGGTATCCTAAATCTATCTTGTAAACTGTATCAGCTTTTCATAACCAATGGTTCATTTGCATCATTTCCTTGTTTCTTTGTAACTGATGGGTTCAGGAGGTGATACCAATATGATTCATACAATGACATTCAAGTCTAGAATCGGTCATTCACTTCTTCGCAATCATAAGGTTTAGAATTAGGCATTTTGGCACTTTTTCGTAATCAGCGGTTCATTGTTGCTATAGTTAACATTATCTTTGGTCAATTAGGACATAAATCTTAAATCTTTAAATCTTTCAATTGGTTTCTATCTTAGAATTGGTTAATTTGTCAAATCAATTTCATACATCTTTATCATGCATAGACTATCTTTGAACCACTGCACTTTGCACAGTAATTCAAAGAGGGGCAAAATATAATACCCCAAAAATGGGCTATAGGTTCATTAACCTCCTACATCTTCAAATTGAATGAAATTGACATCAAAGTCATAACCTAAGGCACATCTACACATCAAGTTATCAAATTTAATTGATTATCCTAAATTCTACATCAGGGAATATTCCTAGCAATATTCTTATTTATCTTAATTATCTTTAATTAAATATTATTTGGCGATAAATCCTATTTATCCTAAAGTTTGATTAATTGAATCAAATGAATTTTTAATTAATCAAATTTAATACTGCCACTTAATTATTTAATTAAATTTAATTCTATTTATTCCTAATTGATTAAATTCTTATTTAATTAATTAAAGTCAATTGTAAATTTTTAATGATATAGTTTTAGAGTAAAGTTTGATTTAATAATTGATTAACCCATAAATCAATTGTTTTAATTTCAAAAATTAGTTAAGTTGAGAATAAATCACTTTATTTTTAAATTAATTTATAATTAAATCATGCACAATCAGAAAAGTAGGCAACTAGAAATTAACAATCAATTTTAAAACTGAAACTCAACATCTGATGATGAGTTGAAATTTGATCTAAACTCTATTTTGAGTAAAACTTTGCTTTTGCATGATTTTTGTGAGTTAATTATCTCTAATTTCCTGATAACTCAAAAATCAACCTGAGTTTATCAAGAGTGATTTATGGCTTTTCTCTTTCATCCTCAAAGCCCTGGATTTCTATAAAATCAAGGCTCAGCTTTTCATAATCATCAACACTCAAATTTGGACAATTACTCTAGCGAATTGGCGATTGAAGGATTAAGCACTTGCGAAAGGCGATTTGTGAGATCTTTCATAGTTGATCATAATCTTTCATAGTTTTTACATAGTTTCATATCATAGATTTTCATATCATTTATATCATTCTTAGATTAAATCTACATTCAATATCCTTATCATTCATTTAGCTTAGATTCATACAGATTTCATTAATATTGCATAGAAAATACAAAAATGTAGAATAAATCTACATTCATCTCGTATCCATCTTTTGCATTCAAATCCTTCATTTAGGTGTTGCATTGTCATTGGTCTTGGTCTGATCTGAGAATATCATACTCACACCTACTAGAAGGCATTAAATCGCTTGGTTAGCTTAGTTTCCATTTTATTGCACGATTTCAATTTTTGCTAACCTCTAATGTTTTACTGAAGTGTTGTGTCTACAGCTAGGTACAAAATTGACACACACATCTATGAGTTGAGAGATCTGAAAGATGGAGTGAAAGAAGACATGGTCCATTATAGAGGACCACAACAAGACATGGATCAGACCCTTCATGAAGTGATCAGAGATGTGGAGGATCTCCAATTTCCTACTGCTATAGTCACAGGCCCGGACAACATACTAGACACAAGAGTCTATAAAAAGACAAGGACTAAAGAGTACAAGGAAAATATCATTAAGAGGCATGGAAAAAATAATGCTGATTCTGTTTGGAAAAAAGAATCAGAGTTCAAAAATATGGGAGTTGATCCTACCATCATCAATCCAAGGGTGGATTGAATTTCTTATTTTGGGGAGGATGGTGCAGGAGCACCTAGGCTAGCCTCTATTGTTTAAATGTTTTTGGCTTGTACTTGACTCTAGCCAAGTCAAGAGGATAGATTAGGTTGTTTGAAGACCTTAGGATGTCATTTTCATTGTTGGTTAAGTGAATTAGTCACTAGGACTAAGTTCACTAATTAACCATTGTTTGTTGTTATTTCAATTTCTTAGTGTTAGTAGCTTAGCTAAGGTTGGAGTCTTAAATGTGTTCTAAACACATAATTTTTATTGTAAAGATGAAATAAGGTCATAAATGGCTTTGGATCCTTGAAACATAGGAGGTTAGGAGTCCTAGAATATAGGATTGGGGCACATGAGAAAGTTTCCAAGTGTTGAGAAGAAGTTGTCATCAAGATTTGCACTGATTGCAAAAATGGCATGCAAATTGAGTATCTTTGGATTCCCTAAAGTTTAGGAGATGGTGCTCAGCCAATGGGCCCTGAAATGAAGGAAATGGCATCAAATGTTACCCAATACTCAAACCTCAAGCATTATTCATGCATTGTAATGGTTTAGAAGAAAGTTAATAGAGCTCTGCAAGTGTTGACAGTGAATTTCTAGTGTTTTTGTGTTGACAGTCATGCTTAATGGATTGAAAGCCTAAATCTACTAGTTAGTTAGTGTTCTATGGGTAGTTTTTAGACTTTTTCATTTGAGGAGTAAGTTTTTTTGAAGTCGTTTCCCTTCTAAATTTTGGTGATCTAGTTCGGGGAGTCTATTTAGTTTGTGTTTTGAGCAGTCTAAGGAGTCATGGCTCCCCCATGAAATCTAACAATGGAAAATAGTTCATGATAGATGGAAATGGAAAAGGAGTCAGTAGTGTATATAATTCTAGGATTTAGGAAGAGTCAAAGTGTGAAGAGCTATTTGTATTTCTAGGCCCTAGGTGAGCATTTGAAGCCCAGTTAGAGGTCTAGAATTGAAAGTTTGAAGAAATATTGCAGGGTTGTATGACACCGTACTGATCTAGGACTTTTTCAAGTAGGTGAAAACCATATCTAACCATTCTATGTAGATGGAGGTCATACCAATCACCAAGGATTTGGTTTGAGAAAGTTTCAACCAAGTTTCACTATTCAGTCCTAAAAATTAGGCCTATTGTCCTAGTTTATAAGAACCCACTGTACGGTCATTGTCAGACCCAAAACCCCTATGAATGTTTAAAACTTCCAAAAGGGTATCCAAATCAGGTCTTATATTTTCAAGTTTTTTGGGAAAGTTTTGCAAGAAATGACAAAAGGTGACTGGTAATGGCTATTAGGAATAGGCCTATTTTTAAGGTCACTTCATGATGAATCATGGAACCTGGTAAGAATATGAAGCAAGATCCTTCAAAAATAGATCAAATGAGAAAGTTTATGATTGTTTTCAAGGAGAACATCCCTGCAATGATGGACCAATTTTATGAAGATTTGACACTTAGAGCCATCTAAGTGTAGAGGAGAAAGGGAAGATAATACATGGTGTTAGTCCTTCAAGGTGAAGCTTCAATAGTTTGACTCTTATAATAGAGTTTTTATAGGCCTTAGTTAATCACCTAAGCCTATTGGAAGATTCTAAAGAGTAATAGGATTCTAATGGAGATAAGTGAAGTCTCTTGGTGAGTGTGAAAGCAAACCTTGGAGCTACCATACATCACCCGGCCTTGAAAAAGCTTTACATTTTCACTTTCAACAACCTTATTTAGCCTCTTATTGAAAAATTGGTAAGATTTTTTTTCTATTGCATAACCCAAGAAAATTACCTCATTAGATCTTGTATCAAATTTTGCCAATCCATCGTCATCTCTTCTAATGTAGCACTTTCTTTTGAATCTTGAAGTATCTCACAGTAAGTGACCTCCCATGCCATAGCTCATATGGTCTATTTGAATGATTTTGTCTGAGCTAAACCTTGTAAAGAAGGTTATTTTCATTATTCACAACATCCTTTCAATGGGTAAAATTAGTGCCATCAAATATTAGAACCTAGAAGTATAAGTTTTGTTCAATCATGGATTTTCCTCAAGATGTAGAGCTTCTCAAGAGGAAATAGACTCTGATAATGGTTCCTGAACATAATCTATATGCGTAGGGGGAGGTGAATCAACACAAAAAAAATAATGCTAACTTAAAATAGCCATCACATGAAATAATGAATAAAATTCATAACAGATCGACACCCAAATGTCATAAATGGAAAAACCCAAACTAAGAAAACCATGGAGAGCACTTTCCCATAAAGAATAATTCACTGATCTATACAATCAAATTACAAAAGATGGCATGATCTCACTTCTTTTCACTTTCAACTAGAGGCTCACTACCAATACAATAATGAATACACATAGGAGCTCACTATTCCAAACTTACAAATAGAGGATCACTGCCTAAGGAGGAAGATACAGATCAACAAACCTATGCACCCAAGACTCATTGTCTTGGGGAAAAGGTGCATACAAGTCTTTACAAGGATAAAGATATTTTCTCTTAATAATTAAGATGACATGTAGTCAACCTTAGTATATTACATTGTTACTTATTTTTAATTGTTTTCACACTATCTAGTTATTTCACACCTTGTATTTTTCCAAAGAATAAACTATACTTATAAAAGAGATAGATCATTGGAGATTACAAAAAGGTCAGCCATGTTAAATGGATATTTCAAGTTGAGTTACAAGTCAACCAAGATGACTAAAAAATGCAATAAGCTCTTAGGGAAAAATTTCTTAGCTAAAACATAGAATAGACCCAATCGCATAAGAGATAATCATTAATCCTAGGTCACATATAGCATGAACCCATCTAGATAAGAAATAATAATTAAATACATTTTCACTTTCAACAAAATTGTTTAGCCTCTTATTAAAACACCAATAATCTTTGTTTTCTATTACATAACCCAAGAAAATCCCGTCATCAAATATTGTATCAAATTTTCCCAATCCATCCTCATCTCTTCTAATGTAGCACTTGCTTTCAAATATCTTACAATATCTCACAATAGGTAATCTCCCATACCATATCTCATATGGTGTCTTTGAATAATTTTATTTGATTCAAACCCTATTAAGAAGATATACTTTTGTATGCACAACATCCATCCAATAGCGAAAATTAGTGCCATCAAATATTAGATCCTAAAAGTTTAAGTTTTGTGTCATTTTGAATTTTCCTCAAGATGTTTATCTTCTTCAATAGGAAATAGAATTTGATACCAATTGTTGAATACACTTTGGATACTAAGGGGGAAGTGAATCAACATATAAATAAAAATCACACTAACTACCTACAATAGTCATCACATGAAACAATGAAAAAAAATGACAACACATGAACACCCAAATTTTATATGTAAAAAACCCAAACTTGGAAAAACACATGAGCATGTTACCACAAAGAAAAATTGACTCATGTATATAATTTGATTCCAAAATATGGTAGGAGCTCACTTCTTTCAACTTGCAACTAGAGGCTCATTTCCAATACAACAATGAATACAAATAGGTGCTCAATGTCTCAGACAAGACTCCTTGTCTTAGGTAAAGGGTGCATACAAATATTTACAAGGATAAAGAGATAGTATCCTAATAATGAAAATGAGCTATACAATACTTCAATCCTTAGTAGTACATTGTTACTACTTTTTCTTCTCTTCCACTATCACTGAACTCTTATCTCTTGACTGTAGATCTTTGATGGTTCTCACACTATCCACTTACCTCACACCTTGCATTTTTCTAAAGATTAAACTATACTTAAATACAAGATATATCATTGGATTTTACAACAAGGTTATCCATGTTGAAGACATATTATAATTTAAGTTATAAGTTAGAAAATGCAACAAAAAAATTCAATAAGGTCTCAGGCCAGAAGTATCCGAGCTAAAACATAGAATGGACCCAACCACATAAGAGATAATCATTAATTATAGGTCACATATAGCATGAACCCAAATAGATAAGAGATAGTCATTACCTGTATAACTCAAAACTATATCAAGAAGTATGATCTACTATAGAACAGAGAGGCACCATGAACACGCTCCACATAGCCCAATGCTAGATCCATAATTACCAGAACAACTTTTTGCTCTGAAACATGTAGAAACACATTAGCCATTCAATCACCCAATTTTCTAACTATATCAAAACCTCCACACACCTTGGTGATATCCACACACCATGTCAAAAATACTAGAACATGCCAACAATCCATGTTATAAATCATCACAACACATTTTTGGACCAGGACAACAATTAAACATAACCACAACACTAGATGACACAGTTTTTGGATCACTTGAAACAATTTTTAGATCACTAGAGAACACAAAAATGAAGAACAAAACCTTAATCCTTCTACATAATTATCAACACAGTTTCAACCCTGATTTGCACAATGCAACCTTCTGGAAAGAACAAATAAAGCATTGTTAACCACAATTGTAAAACTATTATTTTCTATTCACTGAACCACAAACATATAGAATAGGATTTTAAATATAAGAGTACAATAGTTCAAAGCATTTTTAAACATAATTTTCACATGATCACAAGATACATATATATCTTCCACTATTCTAAATACATAAACTTACTTCACTAAGTAGCATACTTTTGGACCACCTCTGGAACACAGTGTTTGACAACAATGACAATAGTCAATCAAACATATATTTCCAACAATAACATTTATCAATCTCATAGAATTATAATTTTTGAAAAGAAATAGAGATAAAGCTTGTACAATTAGGGCCTGTTTGGTTGTTGGAATTGACCTGGAATTAGAAAATAGGAATTGGTGAATTGGTATAGGCCAATTCAAATTTTGGTCCAAAATGAGCATTCATCCAATTCTCCTCAAAACCTATAATTAGAATTGAGGCATGGAATTGAAATTGGGAAAATCTCTACGATTTGGAAAAGAATCAACAACTAATAATAGCACAATCCAACGAGGTACTACAAATAAAATATATAATATAAAAGAAGAGGAAACTATGTGGGCAATTTTAGACATTTTTGGCACTACACTATGTCCCCTATCCATGATTTTCTCTCTTCAGCACCTTTTAATTCCCCAAATTTTTCTTGTAGATGCTCCTCTATCTCTCAACAAAGGGTCACAGTGTCTTGTTTATCATAATTGTTTTCAATTTTTCTCTAACCCATATCAAGAGTGAAATGTCATGAGAATATAAGCTAGGCGTCTTAATGGAGGGCCCAATGGTGCCATTTCTCATTTATTTCATGTTGTCGCCATCCACAACATTGTGTTGGATTGGGCTTTTCTTTTTCTTTTTCTTTTTCCTTTTTAATAATATATTATAAAATTGTTATTTTTAATTTATTTTATTTAATCTTCTATTTATTTATTTATTTTATTCTTACTTTATTCCCATAAGGTAAGGCTTGAAGTTTAATTTGGTCAATGTTATTTATTTATTTATTGCTAACAAAATAGTGATCTTGGGGTAAGCATTTTTTCAAGAGGGAGAACAAAATGAGTTAAAATAAAATAATTTTATTGGAGTAAGATAATTCTTGATAGGTCAATGGTAACTTTTTAAAATTATGAAAATAATCAATCTAGGGAACTCTATCTCTATCTGTCTAACTAAGTTATAAGGTTCATGGTTTTCTCTTGGCATAGGTTTCCCATTCTATGTTTTGTTGCATCCTGACAACCTTCATAATTATCCAATACTTATACATACATTGTAACAATGTTAGTATCCAGTTATTCTAATTAACATAGCATATAAGTCTCAATGCAACTATGTCATAAATAAAATGAAACCATTAAATTTATAATTTCTCCATTATTTATAAATTATATTATTTGTTCATTAAGAAGTAAGTTCACAACATTCACCACTAAGTTCAAAAAAGTAAGGTTATCATGGTCTAGATGCTAGAGTTTTGCCTACTTCCAAATTACATCAGGATGATAGGTGAATAAAAACTAAAATATAGTCCATGCGGTTGTGGTGTATTATCACTTAAATTATGAAATGCAAATCCATGTATAAATTTTACCTCAACCCTCTTCATTTTTATATCACTACTGGATCAACTAAAACTTTGAATACTTGAACCTTGACCTCCTTATCAGAATAGGTTAAGTCATCTCCATGTATGTAAAGAAGTTGTAATCCTTTATTGAAGTAAAAGAATATCTTCTCCCAATTAAATAAAGAATTATTTGGATTCAAATATATCCAATTCAAATCTTTTAGTAATTCTTCAATGATATTGGTCATGTGTTTTATTGCCTCCTCTTTTGAACATTCAGGATGGTCTATTATATAAGAGGAAATGGAAATGGAAATCTCTCCATGGCGCTTTTCATCCTTCATGAACATTAGAATTTTGTTAATATAAAAATGTAAAAAAAATGTTTCTATATTTAGTGTATATATAAAAATAGGATCAATCAAACCTGAAAATATCATGCATCATCAATTAATCATATACACATCCACATGAGCTCATAAAATCTTGATTGGTTAAGGAATGTCTTCTGGATAAATTCATGTCTTAAAATAGGTCCTACTAATAGGATAAAATGTAATACTATTGGTCCAATGGTTGTACTTGGTTTAGCAGTTTTCATGTACTTGTTATAAGTAAGAAAATATCTACTTGCTTCCCATCATTATTGGTCAAGGCTAGCCACAATATAATCTTCCCACTAAAGAAAAATAAATAAAGTTTAGTTAGCATTTTATTTCATGAATGCATTCCCTGATTTATATATTCTATTTAGTTTAGAAATGAGATCAAAATAATTTTTCTTATATATTTTCTGTCTATCAAAAATAATATTAAGGTGTGTCTCCTTAGTGTCTTATGAATAGTTTTGATGTAGGCATAATCAATAATATGTTACAACACTAGGTATAAAGCTCTTAAACTACTAAAAATATTTTAAAACAAACAACTTAATGTAGTACCTCGCCCCTAGTTCAATTTTATAAATGCTATGATTATTTTAGGAAGATAGATTATATGTTAGGAAATCATCGATGCTGATGATTTTACTTATCCTATACTTGCATGTGTATGGTTGATGTGTTTGTTTTATATTTCTGTTTGACGTGCCTGATGTGGTTGAGGGACAAAGTCGTAGTTACTTGCTTGCAAGATCCACACGATCAGTCGATCCCCGCCATTGTCTGTTATGTATTGATATATGTATGTACATGTAGGTGTTGTATGCAGGTTTGTAGGTACCAGGCATCGAATTCCCTGAATTGTCAGGATGAGCGTGCCCTATCGCAATATCTCAAATGGTAAGAGAGGGGAGATAATACATAGATCCAAAACCCTAACCTAAGCCCAATTGTCCTAGGATTGGACAAGTATCAGTCTGACTACCCTATCCAAATTTGTCAAGTTGACAAAGTTCGTGGATCCCTTCCTTGAGCTTGTTTGTTTTATATGATGATCTTGATTTATTTCTTTTTGTGTATGTGATTTTCTATAGTCTTGGAAATTAGTATTATAATTGGAAAATAATATTAAATTTAGTTCCTATGTGTTTGTGTGATTATTAATTAATTAAAAATCAAATATTAGGATATTTGGATTTAATTAATTAATTATATGAATATAGGATTAATATTGTCTATAAGATATTAAATTATTAAATTGCATGATTTAATGGTGTTTGAAATATTAAATTATTTAATAAGGGATTATAATAATAACATGTTCTTTATTAAGTTTGAATGTGATTTGTTGCAAAAAGGTGACAACTTGTCTTTAGGAGTCAAAGTTGAGTTGTGCATAATTAAAAGATATTTTTAATTATTAATTAGTAATTTCTTTCAACTTAAGAGTGTGAGTTTGATTAGGAGTTGTATTGTGAGTCATCTAGGGTTTGCATGAATAGTGGAGTTGAATCCCTAATAGGGAGAATTTGCATTCATTGGGATGCAATCAGGTTGTTGGAGATTTGTGGAGAGAGCTTTTGGAAAATTTTAGACATTTTTGTGATTCTTGAGCTTTGTGTGTGTGCTTGAGTTTTTTGGGTGAAGATTACTTTTATCTGGAATTGGGCTTTGCATACATTGTGATTCAGATCTGCAGGATTGAGTTCTTCTGTTGACAGATCTAGAAGTTTCATCATTCTATAGGCATTCTATTACAATTTCTAGCATTGAAATTGAGGTAGGATTTGAAGGAAACTTCCTGTAATTTTATCTGTATAATTTTCAGTGTTTTCATATGCTTGTTTTGATTTATTGTTGTAGATCTATTTTCAATTATGCTTTTAAATTGGGTGTTAGAAAACCCTTAGAATTATGGCTTTCAGTTTATATTATGATTTGGCACAATAGGGTTATGCTATCAAAATTTGTTGAGAAAATTCACTATAGAAACCTTAGAAAATGAAAAATTAAATTGGCTATAGTTCAAACTATTGAATAAAGGAAATAAATAAATGGGTTGTTGAGAAAAATCAATTTTGGCTTGAAAAAATGCAATCTGGGTGAAAAACCCAATCTCTGTCAAAAAATGACAGTCAAAATTAAAATAGCCATAGTAAAAATTTATTGCTTACAAATGACAAAAGTACATTAGTAAATGTAAATGTATTTGCAAACAATAGTAGAAAATACAAAATAGGGAAAAGACAAAGTTTCCATATATTTTGCAAAATAGCCTATATTTCCAGTTTTGGGAAATATACCATAAGCTTTATTATTTCCATTTTCAAAAATATTATTTATATTAAAAAAATATAGTCAAAGAAAAAAACTATAGTCAAAATAAAATCTAAAAAAAAATACAAATTAATTTTAAAAATTTTGTTTTGGGCATTTTGTTTGATGGGGTGGGGGCCACCAAATCCCCAACCCCATGACCAAGGCACAAGTCCCATTGGGGGTACCCTGCGCAACACATAGTACTATGCACAGTACGCAGTAATATGTACTACATATGGGGGCCCGCGCAGGTATAAAGGGCATTTTGTTTGATGGGGTGGGGGCCACCAAATCCCCAACCCCATGACCAAGGCACAAGTCCCATTGGGGGTACCCTGCGCAACACATAGTACTGTGCACAGTACGCAGTAATATGTACTACATATGGGGGCCCACGCAGGTATAAAGGGGGACAGTGGGGTTTGGATCCACATGCCCCCCCCCCGCCCCCCCTCCCCCCCAAATGTCACTTTCTTATTTTATTTAAAAGTTGATTTGTTTTGTTGTTTTATTTGTTATTAAAACTTTTAATATTTACTAATAACTGCTTTTAATAAATTTTGTTAATATATTTATTATTAATTTTTTTAATGAATTTTGTTAATGTATTTATTATTTTATAATAATAAATTTTATTTAAGATTATTATTTTATGATAATTGTTATTGTTAGATTTAGTTTAAGAATAATAATTTTGGTTATTAATAAGATTTATATTATTAATATTATTATTTAGTAATATTGATTTCTTTTTATTTAGTATTTATTTAATATTGGTAATTTTATTAATAACTTTAATTCAATATTAGATAGAGAAATTTTTTTTGGTACTATTAGGATTTAGATAAAGTTCTATTATTGCTTTTATTATCATAGTGTAGTGACTATGGATGTTAAATGTGTTGGTAACTTTATCTAGCAAATTAGTTAAATTGGCCAATAGTTTAGGTTTGTTTAAATTGCTTGAATATGAAATAAATATTTAATTTAACGTAGATATGAAGTATTAGATGTATAGTTTTACCATAGATATGGTTGCAGTTATTTTATTGGATATTGAACATATGAGTCATTTTATATCTGTACATGCATCTTTTCATACTGAAATTGGTTGTTTTATACAATATGGTTTTATCCTTCCCGGTTGTTGGGTTTATACTGTTTATGGGTGCTAGATGACCTAGGGAAGACAGAGGCTTGGAAATTATCTTCTATGTTCATGTTGTTTCTTATATTTGATGTGTGTGTGTATTCCTATTATCATCCCTGTCTTGACCATTTGGGCTCATGTTTTATTGAGTTTTACTTCATATTCTATAAAGGAGAGTATGATATTGAACTTTATGTCTGATCCAAGGGATCATGTGTATATATTCTTTTGTGGACACTTTGAGAGTGTTTTGTGACATTATGGTTATGTGAGAACCATTGTGTTCCTATTATTTTGCGGAGTAGTCCTGAGGGACATTATTAGATCATCTTGTGATCTATGTGAGATCTATGAGCCTAGGGTAGTTTACCTAGATATGCAGTAGGAGGTTCCTTACAATAAGCGTTGGGGCCCACAAGTGGCTGCCAGGATCACTTATTGTTAAGTATCTTAATCAAGTGATAACATAATATAACATTGAGAGATTTTAAAATGAACCTAAAAAGATAAGTTTCCTCGCCCTGGCTTAGTGCTAGTACAAACTAAGGTGGGAATGGAGAAGATGACTAGCCCCCTTTATAAGGGATGAGTTGGCATAGTTGATGACTTCATCTATATGAGAGGTCATTGACACCATGTATGGTCACTGGGGTGCCAGGATCTAGAGAGATTACCAGGATGAGACTCAAGTGTTAGATGTACATGATGACATCTTCCTATGCATAGTCTAGTTATCCTACATGTGTCGGTTGCCTCTAGATTAGTGAGTCTTTCATATCATTATACTTTTTCACCTTGAGTAGAGAGCTTATAGGATCCTTTCCTTAGCTTGATCTGTTTGATGTTTGTTGTCTGAGTGGGATCTATTTTTATCTCCTCAGCACGGTGGGAGTGGACCATTTAGGTTCACGAGGTCAGGTGGTAGTGATTCTTTTACCATTTGAGATTCTGACGTTTGTGTACTGGTGTTGGATGATCCCTGTAGCAGTTGTTCCTTCTTGATCTTCCTTGTTGGAGTTGTGCTCCTATCTTCTTCTTCTTCTTCCTCTTCTTTGTGATTCATTGTATCAGTATTTCAGAGATATCATGTTGTACTTCTTTTCAGTTATTGTATTACATACCCTGCAACATGTGCAGTGGATGTAGATTTACAAATACCTTAGGGTACCAGATGTAGTTATGTTATCTTTGATGTCATGTTGCTTTTATCTTTCATTGTTTATATGAGTTTTGTAATTGTATCTAATCTAAATTAATTAATTAATGTTAATGTAATCTTTGTCGAGGAACCCTTGCTAGTTGTAACCTGTGTTGGTTGTTGTATTAATGTGAGTAAATGGTATTTGCTTCTGCATTGATGTTTACCTTGTATGTTAACTTTAAAAAAAAAAAATTCTGCAAACTTAGATGCATGTTTAGGTTAAGTTCTCTTGGGTTCCCTGGCGGGGCATTACACTTAACATAAATATTTAAGAAATATTACAAGTTTTCCCATAGGATGGACATAATAGAGTACGCCAATATAATACGATGTTCTTTGTTTTCTTAGTTATTGATGTCTACGTTAATCAATCATTTGAATTAAAAGGAGAGCTTGAATTCATTGAACATTACTTTCATATGAAATTTTTCTTTTCCTAAAAATATCCACCATCCATCACTTCATCCATGTTTTATTCATTAGTTTCATAAGGTTTGGTTTGTATAAAATCAATGTATTTTGTACAAGATATTTTTTTGGTAATGTGTATATTAGGTGCATCTATTGGCAAGTTAAAATTTTCTAATCGTACTATGCTTTGTAAATTTTTATCTTAGATAAATGATACCTTTTAGCTATTTTTTTGAAATATATATTAAAAATGGTTTAAAGAAGTATACATACTGCTTTTGTAATAAAAGGCATCATGTCGCATCCTTATCTTTTGGTGGCTTCAATTGTTAGCTCATGCAGTGTTTTGAAAAAAAAGTCGAGACACAATTTGAAATTTTGTGGCATGTTTGTCACAATTGAGACACCCCTACCTTGCATAATAGCCCGCTTAATAAGTTGAACTTGTTCAAATGTTGCATAGTCATCAAAAAGGTCATCCAAAAGCGTGGCAATGTTTGAAATTTTGGCAATAATAATTCTGGTGCTAGAAAACTCCACTTCGTCTACTGCACTAACCTCCCAAAAGAAATATTCAATTAACCGGCCTCTCATTGAAATTTTTTTTGGGATTCCAGAATCAACCCACCACCTATGATACAAATCATAATTTCTGAGAAAAAAACAAAAAAAATTAATTTATAACAATATAAATAATACTCTATTAAAATTATGATGCATGTTTGATAGTTGATTGGAATTGAAGAGGAGATCTAAAGAGATAGATAAGTGAATGAACTTAAAAATGTTAGAAACAAAAGTAAAAGAAAACAAAATTATAAGTACTTAAGAAATATTATTTTAAAATAAATGCCGAAAGAGATTAAGAAAATTATTAAAAACATTTGTACACCTTCTTCATTGAACTATACAAAAAATGTTTGTAAGAATAAATAATAATTATATTTAAAAAATTATAAAGATTGTATGAAAGTATCTAGATTATTACTCATGTACTAGAATATATCCATTTCAATTTTACACATACATACATACCGGTCCTAAGATTCTTCATCTCCATCTTGTATGTAAATTGCAATATATTAAAATCTAGCTTGGCCAGCTCTAAACTTTTCTTGCCCTTCAACCTGAAGACAAGAAGAAAATCTCTCTCGTCAAAATAATAAGACTCAGACATTTTCAATATTTGACACTTGAAGAAACAACCTTTATGACTAATGTTTGACACTTGTGCCTCCGATCATCTAGCTCATAAATTTCTATGAACTTTCATTCCTCCCATCTAGTACAAGTCCGTGGAAACTCATATATAAGGGCCTACTCCACCTACAATATTGAGATGAAAATTAATTTAGGATCTTTAATCTCTGGCTTAATGGATTCCTAGTGTTTTAATAAGGAATGAAAGATAAAAGCTTAAGTAGTTTTTGATTAAGTAAAATAGGTTTTACAAGGTGCCTGCAACCCACAACATTGTTAAAAAGAAATAACGAGATAAGTCTAGAGTTAAAGCATTAAAAATAAAGGGACACACCATAAAAAGGCCAAGCAAGAAGCAACCACAAAAAAGGAAGAAAAAATAGAGCAAAAAGAGGTAGGCAGCGGAAGTCAGGTTAAGCTAGGCTCCTGAGCATGACAACAACATTGCATTCAAGAGCCTCCATCATCTCAGCTATCTCTTTAACATTCTGAATATCTTCGGGTCCATGGGTCGACCCATCATCCTCCCTATTTTTCTTTGTTCTGGCTTTGGTTCTTTTGCCTAGACCCTCGCTGGGCTTCTTCTTCTCTTCCTCCATTGTCCTCTGATCAACCTTGCTGTCTATCTTTTCTTCCATTTTGTTGATTAGCAGCTTAATGTGATCATTTGATGCTTTTAGAATGTTATTGTTTTTCTCGGCAATACCCTTTAGGGTGTCCTCAAGATTGATCATTTTAGATTCCAGGTACTCAACCCTAGCCTCCAGGCTTTGTTTTCGCTCGGTGGTTTTGTGATCCTTGTCATCAGTACTCTGAATTTTATCTTTGAGATCTTCAATTTCATGGAAAATCCATTTGAAGGACCTGTACTGATCCAACATTCTATTCTTAGTATTGTTGAGGAAATCCATCTCCATTTCCCTGGCCTTATCATTGAGAACCACGAGAGCGGGGTCAATCAACTCCTCCTTATGGATTTTTCCTTTGGTATCCTCTAGAATTTGAGGATAAACAACCTCCATTATGATCCCCATGTGCACTGCATTGATATTTAAGGTCCTCAAGACCTTTTTCCCTTTTCCGGTGTCTTGACTTTGATATTCCCCTTTGGATTTTTCTTCTGAGGTCTCAAGCATAATGGGGGATTGGGTTGAGGGGTTTCCCTATTTGTCTTTGGGGTCCTCAAAGATGGGATTTTGAGCCTCTTTGTTGGTTCCAGACTGGGGCTGAAGAGGTGGAGAGTTATCATTGATGATCATGAGATCAACAGAGAGGAAACTCGAGCAATCCCTCGTAGTGTTGAGGTTTTCCCCGATGACCTATCCCAGCATTTTTATGGCTTCCTTGTTTAGGTTTCCCTCCTCATCCTTTGTATTCATGTCTTCCTCATTGTTGTTGTACTCCTCATCTGAGTTAATCTCCTTTATGTCCTACTTTTTTAGAGATATTTCAATTTTGACTGAGCTTGAGAGTCTTTTCTTGGAAGAGGACCCCTTTGTCAAATTTTTCTACTCTTCTTCCTCACTTTCCATAGAAAGAGAACCTCTACTTTTACCTGACAAGATGTAGTTCAACCCAGTATCTTCACTATTAGCTTTATTATCAGCAATTTCCTTACCCAAAATTTGGGCTTTGAAGAAATCATAAATCAACAGTAACAAGCCTTCATGCAGGTCAGGCTTCGCTATGATCTTCTCTCTAAAGCCATTAATATTCTCATTTATAGAGTTGGAGAGATAAAACGGGATGGAAATCTTTTTATTGTGCCTAAAGTGATTCAACAAGACAAAGTGGTAGGTACAAATTCTCTCAAACCTAGTATCGAGAGTGACCTATGATATGAGCACTTTGAGAACAAACTGCCATAGCATTTTCAATCCCACAGACTGGTAGTAAGTTCCCATCTTGACAATAGCCTTCTTCTCCTTGTCGTCTATAACAAAATCGTTGACAACATTTTCATAAATTTTACGATCCCTGTAGAATTTTTCCCCAACAATGGGGATGTCTATGACCATGGAGATCACCTCCTCTATGACAGTAAAGGCTTTACCCTCTATCTCCACCATTCCTTCATTCTAGCTTAAGCAGTTACCTCTTTTAAAAAACTTGTGTTATATGTAGTATCTTTAAACTTTTCTAATATTTTTTGAAGGCGTGCAAAGGTAAAGATTTTTAGGGAATGCCATGCTCAAAGCTTTCAAAGGGTTGAACAGGCCTCTCATCCTACATTCTTTGTAGCATAATCTACAATAGTAGCGGCTATCTATCTAACAGAATCCATTGTTTGCAACATACATTCAAGTAACTTGTAAATGTAAAGTGCATGAAAACAAACAATAAAACATTCATGAAATGTAACACACAATAAAAGTATTTTGGTTACGCAGAAACCCTTGTTAGAAGGTAAAAAATGTGGTGAGGATGGCACCCACAAATTCTTCACTACTGTGGTAAATAAAGTATGTCGGTTAAAGCTACAGTTGTGACCAATTCTGATGATCTTACCCTGTTAGGAGTAACATAAGATTGATTAGATATACCTTGTGAAAGGATTTTAGCAACATCAAATAAGTGTGCACTCGGTCAAGAGATTTACAATAGACGGTTAAGTCTACTCTGTTGAGAGATTTTCAATCCTACTATATTGATTAGAAGATAACAAAAAATATATGTAAATGACAACTTCAACATTTCTAAATCAGATCTTATGAAATACCTAATAGATTTCACCTTAATGTGTAGTGCATTTCCCTATTTTCTCCTCAGTAGCCTTGTATGTTTTTGAATAAATTGAGTTCTATCTCTGATACCTGCTCTATCATGTAAACCATTGTCTGAATTCTAATGTCATGTAGGTAGCTACTTCGTCATGATCTCCTATTTTTGTTGTTATGTCAAAATGACAACAATTAGAATTATATAGAAAAATATTGCTTCAACCTAATTAGGTTTACAACATCTTAGGAAACCTAAGATCTATGGCGTACAAAAATAGCCTATATCTAAAGTTATTAAATAAGAATTATCACAAAATTTAATGATTACATCCATAATAAATTAGCCTCGATCTTGGTAAAATTTTTATAGATCCGTGTTAACCATTTACATAGATAAATGTGTCATTGTTGATTACTATGTTATTTCCTGAACAACTTGGTAAACACTGCATTCTTTGTTTGGTGAATAACTTGATGCTTAGTGTGTAGAATTCTCAGTGTTCACTGACTCAGTGCTCGGTAAACTCTGATGCTCAATAAACATACTCGGTTAAACCATTATACATTTAACTTTTGGTTCTTCCTTGTGACTACTCGGTATGAAGGCTTTGTAAGTTCAACTGACTAGCTTGTATAGCTTCTTATTCCATCTTTTACCAACTGATCAACATAGATTATTGACTAATCTTAGTTGAAACTAATGACAACATCTAATGAACAAATAGAGATAACACCAAAATTGTCACAACAAATTTTTGGACCAGGACAATAAATAAACATAACCACAACACCAGATGACACAATTTTTGGATCACTTGGAACAATTTTTAGATCTCTAGAGAACACCAAAAGCAAGAAAAAAACCTTAATCCGTCTACATAATTATCAACACACCTTCAACCCTGATTTGTAGAGTGCAACCTTTTGGAAAGAAAAAATAAAGTATTGTTAACCACAACTGTAAAACTATTATTTTATGCTCACCGAACCACAAACATCTAGACTAGGATTTTGAATATAAGAGTACAACAGTGAAGCATTGTTAAACATAATTTTCACATGATCACAAGATACATATATGTCTTCCACTATTCTAAATAAATAAACTTACTTCACTAAGTAGCATACTTTTGGACCACCTCTATAATTCCAAATGTTTAACAACATTGACAATAGTCATCCAAACATATATTTCCAACAATAACATTTATCAATCTCATAGAATTATAATTTTTTAAAAGAAATAGAGATAAAGCTTGTATAATTATTATCTCTAGGAGACTCACCCACAAAACTAGGCATATAAGTACAGAGAATCTCTATGATTTGGAAAATAATCAACAATTAATAATAGCACAATCCAACGAGGTACTAAAAATAAAATATAGAATATAAAAGAAGAGGAAACTATGCGGGCAATTTTAGACATTTTTGGCACTACATTATGTCCCCTATCCATGATTTGTTCCCTTTAGCACCTTTTAGTTCCCCAATTTTTCCTTGCAAATGCTCCACTATCTCCCAACAAAGGGTCACAATATCTTGTTTATCATAATGTTTTCATGTTTTCTCTAACCCATATCAAGAATGAAATGTCATGAGAAGATGAGTCATGCTTCTCAATGGAGGGCCGAATGGTGTCATTTCTCATTTATTTCATGTTGTCTCCATCCACAACATTCTATTGGATTTGACTTCTTTTTCTTTTTTAATAAATATTATCAAATTATTATTTTTAATTTATTTTATTTTATTTTCTATTCATTTATTTATTTTATTCTTACTTTATTCCCATAAGGTCAGGCTTGGAGTTTAATTTGATCGATGTTATTTATTTATTTATGATGGAATATGGATGAAGTGACTGAGGGGGGGGGTGAATCAGTCAACCATAAAACACTTCACAATTATTTCTTTCCAGATCCCTTAGGATATCTTAATGAATATTATCTGTTTAACACTCGGTAAACAGATTGCAGTAACTTTGTAGATGCAAAAAGTATTAGCAAAATTATCTTTAGATATTCATCAGCACTTGTATATGATTAAGATAGCAATTAAGAACACAAGAGACACAAGATTTAACGTGGAAACCCAATATGGGAAAAACCAACAATGTATCTAGATACTGATTTTCACTTTTCTGAAGTGATGCCCGCTTAGAAGCCAACCCGGTAAAAGGTTACAAAACACACTGTTAGGTGTGACCTTGTTAGAGGATTTAATCACCCTGCTAGGAGTGGCCTGGTAAGAGGTCTTGAAAAAAATTCAATGGAATTGTCACCTTGTTAGAGGATTTACAATATGGTTGTTAAACCAACTCGGTTAAGAGATTTAGAATTCACTGTTACAATGATAAAAAGGTAACCATGAAAATGACCTGTATAATAATGCAACTGCCTTGCTGATTATATATCTCTGTTCTGCATAAGTGTGATCCTTCCTGATCAAATATATCTCTGCTGCTCCTCGAGGATATCTGATCATCCTTCACAATTTCGCACACACCTTTCTTGTCTTTCTTCTATATATCTTCTGCTGTCATTCTTTTTTTTAATTTTTCACATTTGACCTTTTATCTATATGATTTTAGATTTGTCAAATTGACATTACTTATTATAACAGTCGGCTGAAATAAGCAAACTTTATTTGCAAAAATCCTTCAAGGGCCGACAGTGCTCGGTGACCATAACTTTTTACAATCTTTCAGAGATCGAGGGAACTCGGTAAACACTGACAATCCTTTACCTTCGATAACCGACTGAACTCGGTAGATGCTAACTTTTCTTCGACAACCGACTGAACTCGGTAAACACTGACTTTTCTTTGACAACCGACTGAACTCGGTAAATGCTGAATTTTCTTTGACGATTGACTGAACTTGGTAAACACTGAATTTTCTTTGATAACCGAGTGGACTCGATAAGCACTAATTTTACTGCCTGGCAGACCGACTGAGCTTGGTAGGTACTGATTGTTGTGGACTATGACATTGTGTGACATCAAAGACAATACATAATTTGAGTAGCAATTTTCTTCAGACAATTGTTTCCAACAATCTCCCTCTTTGGCATTGATGGCAACACAATATGTCATAGCATAAGAAATTTTGAAAGAATTAGCTCGGTTCAGATTTAAATTTCCCTCTGTCAGCAAACTTCCTTTTTCTTGAAAATTCTTCCTTCTAACTATTGAAAATTTCTTGAAGTAATAGCAAAGACATAGCAAACACTCCCTCTTTGACAACACATGCCAAAGACAATTCACCTAATACCGGTGTAAACTAATGTACCTCAAGTACTGATTCATATGCAATGATTCCTTGAATATGCTGCATCAACATGGTTGATTTTCAATCATGTTCTGGTTGATGCATCACTAAAACTGTATTTAGTGAGCCTCAGATAGGGGAATGACCCCTAACTTACCTCTTAGATACACAAATGCATCCTTAGGTAATGGTTTGGTGAAAATGTCTGCAATGTGCTCTTTTGTATGAATATATTCTAATTTGATTTCCTTGTCCTGCACCAATTCTCTGACAAAGTGATATTTAATAGCAATATGCTTGGTTTTGGAATGCATCACTAGATTCTTCGAAATGTTTATTGCACTGGTATTGTCACAAAATATAACAACTGGTTCTTTGATTTCAACCTTCATACCTTCTAATAACTGTTTAAACCAAACAATATTTGAACAATTTACTGCAGCAGCAACATATTCTGCTTCAGCTGTGGATTGAGATGTGCAATTTTGCTTTTTACTGGTCCAGGATACCAGTCTTTTTCCAAGAAAAAAAGCTCCACCACTTGTACTTTTTCTGTCATCAATGTTCCTTGCCCAATCAGCATCAGTAAACACTTTTAAATCTAGATTGCCTCCAAATTTATACCACAAACCATATTCTTCAGTTCCTCTTAAGTATCTTAAGATTCTTTTGATTGCCATCATATGATTTTCCTTAGGTTTTGCTGAGAATCTTGCTACTCTACCGACTGCTAAGGCAATATCAGGTCTTGTATGTACTACATACTGCAATTTTCCAATTATAGATCGGTATAAGGTCTGATCTACTTCTTTTGAATCATCATTTTTGGTAAGTTTCAGTCCAGTACACATGGGTGCACCAACTGGTTTTGAATCTTCCATACCAAACTTCTTAAGTATTTCCTTAATGTATTTGGATTGAGTAATGTATATACCATTCTTGCTTTGCTGAATTTGAAGACCAACAAAGAATTTTATTAAACCAAACATAGACATTTCAAATTCTTTCTTCATTTGCTCTGAAAATTCTTTGCACTGATCCTCATTCCCTGTAAATATAGTATCATCTACAAATATTTTTGCCAATACAATTTTGTCATCCGGTCCTTCTTTAATATACAGATTGCTGTTATCATTGGCTCTTTTGAAATTAATCTAAATCAAATAGTTATGGAGTCTTTCATACCATGCTCTAGGACCTTGTTTCAAACCATACAGTGCTTTGTGTAACCTGCAGACCATGTCCTTTTTATCTAGATCAACAAAACCTTCAGGTTGTTCAATGTAGACTTCTTCATCAAGAATTCCATTGAGAAAAGCAGATTTTATATCCATCTGATATACCTTAAATCCTTTATGTGTTGCATAGGCAAGTAGAGTTCTTACACCTTCTAATCTTGCAACAGGAGCAAAAGTTTCTCCATAATCTATACCTTCTTCTTGAGAATAACCTTTACATACTAATCTAGCTTTGTTTCTAGATACTTGACCGTCTTCATTCAGCTTATTCCTAAATACCCATTTTGTTCCAATTACATTCTTATCTTTAGGTCTAGGTACAAGAGTCCATGTTTTGTTCTTTTGTATTTGTTCTAATTCTTCATTCATTGCTTCAATCCAACTTTCATTTTCCAATGCATCTTTGATATTTCTAGGTTCAAAATCAGTAAGCAGACATGTACCTTTTAGCTTGCTTCTTGTCATAGTACCATCTGATTTGTTTCCAATAATTTGATCTGGTGTATGATGTCTTCTGACATATTTGGCTAGTGTAGGTTCCTTGCCTTTTGAATGATTCATGTTGTTGTCTTCTAGGATCTCTTCTTCAGGTTGCTCGGGCTCGGTAGATATTTGCTCAGTAACTTCAGGCTGAGACTCGGTATGAATTTCTTCCTGTGACTCAGTTTGAACTTCTTCCTGTGACTCGGTAACTGTGCTCGGCTCGGTAGATATAGTTTCCTCATTGATAGTTGTGTCTGCTAATGTTTTAGGTTCAATGTAAACAAATCTTCTGTAGTTTTCAGGTTCCCTTTTGCTTTCTTCTTCAGTCTTTTCTGCAAACTCATCAAATTTTACATGTATACTTTCTATGACTTTGTGAGTAGACAAATTTAGACATTTGTATGCCTTGCTTTTGCTAGAATATCTTAGGAATATTCCTTCATCACTTTTCACATCAAATTTATTTCTTCTGGATTCTTTTAGGATATAACACTTGCTACAAAATACTTTCATGTAACTTACATTGGGTTTATAGCCATACCATAATTCATAAGGAGTTTTGAATGTGTCTTTCTTCAATTGTACTCGGTTCAAGGTATGAACTGCAGTGTTGATAGCTTTCTTCCAGTACTTTATAGCGATGTTCTTTTCTATCATTAGAGTCCTTGCACAATCCATAATAGATCTATTTCTTCTTTCTGCTATTCCATTCTGCTCAGGAGTTCTAGGAGCTGATACCTGCCTTTTGATTCCTCTTTCAATGCAAAAGTTGTTAAAATCATGGGAGATGAATTCACCACCTCTGTCTGATCTTAAGCATTTCAATCTTTTCCCTGTTTCCTTTTCCACTCTTGCTAAGTACCATTTGAACTTTTCAAATGCTTCTAACTTTTCTCTTAAATACATAATAGTCATCATTCTAGAATAATCATCAATGAAAAGAATAAAGAATTTATCTCCAGTATAGCTTTGTATTCCAATAGGTCCACATAAATCAGTATGCACAATTTCCAAAATTTCTTTAGACTGATAGTTCTTACTCTTGAAACTAGTTTTACTCATTTTGCCAATCTGACAATTCTTACATAGACTAGTATCAGGTTTCTTCAAAGTAGGAATGCCTCTAACCTTCTTGAATTTGCTTATTTTCATCATGTTATCAAAATTCACATGACATAACCTTTTGTGCCATAGCCAACTTTCTTCAATTTGAGCAATAAAACATGAATATTCACTGAGATCAAGATAAAATAAGTTACCTTTTGTTTGTTTCCCTGATCCAATGAGTTTTCCTTTTTCATCCAGCAGTCTTGCTTGACCATTGATGAATTCAACCTTGAAACCGGTGTTGATTAGTTGTGCTACACTTAGAAGATTATGTTTTAGTCCTTCAACCCAATAAGCATTATCACATATGAGTTCTTTGGTTAATGAGATTCTTCCTTTTCCTTTTATACAACAAGGTTCATTGTTTCCAAATCTTACATTGCCACTATCATAGTCTTCTAGGTATTCAAATTTTGTCTTGTCACCAGTCATGTGGTGTGAACATCCACTATCTATTATCCATATATCATCTTTGCTTATATGAGAAATAAGTGCCATCTTATCTTCATCATCATCAGATTCATCTTTTATAGCAATAAAGACAATTTCTTCTTCACTATCATCAGAATCTTTAGCCATAAAACATGTTTTCTTACCTTTATCCTTGAATGATTTGAAATTCTTTTTACCATAGTACTTGTGACTTCTCTTCTCTTCCTTGACCTGCTTGTTTGGGCACCTAGCTGCAATATGTCCAATTTCTTCACATGAAAAATAGATTAAAGGAGTTTTACCTTTATATTTACCTTTCCCTTTAGAGTACTTCTTTGCAAGTAATGCTTCTACAATTTCAAGATCACTATCAGAACTTTCTTCTGATACTCCTTCACTTTCTGACTGAACTTCTTTTATTTTCTTGTTCTTCTTTAGTGAAACCTTGGCCTCAAATGCTGACTCAATATTTTTGGAACTTGGAACATAGTTGTCATAGTTGTCTAATTCAAAGGCTGTCAATCTTCCAACTAAAGCATCCAAAGTTATATTGTGGTTTGTTTCACATCTTCTTTCTTGAATAGCTGATACTCTTATTGCATAGATAGGGAGTAATGTTCTGAGTACCTTACTTATAACAGTTTCATCAGAGATTGTTCTTCTAGAAGCTCTAATTGCACTTACACTTGCTTTGATTCTTTCAACATATTTTGCAATGTTTTCATCTTCCTTCATATTCATCTTGTCAAACTGTCCTCTTAGGCTTTCTGCTTTGGCTCTTTTCACATGTGCATCACCACCATATATTTTCTTCAGTGTCATCCACATTTCATATGCAGTAGTGCATTCTTTAATATCATCAAATTCTTCATAGTTGAGAGCAGATGCAATGTCTATCATCATGGTGTTATGAGTCTTTTTCTCTGCAATGTCTTCAACAGTTAATGCGCCAGTAGGAACTGTGTATTCTTCATCAATGTATTTGCATCCTGAATCACCAATGGAAGTCAGATGAAGTCGCATGAGACCTTGCCATGCTGAAAAGTTATCTCTGTTGAGCTTTGGAATTTCCCTCTTGTAAGACATCCTGATCTTTAGCTTAGGTCCTTGAAACCCTTCCTGCAAGCACCAAAAGCTCTGATACCAATTGATGGAATATGGATGAAGTGACTGAGAGGGGGGAGTGAATCAGTCAACCATAAAACACTTCACAATTATTTCTTTCCAGATCCCTTAGGATATCTTAATGAATATTATCTGTTTAACACTCGATAAACAGATTGCAGTAACTTTGTAGATGCAGAAAGTATTAGCAAAATTATCTTTAGATATTCATCAGCACTTGTATATGATTAAGATAGCAATTAAGAACACAAGAGACACAAGATTTAATGTGGAAACCTAATGATGCAGGAGCATCCTGGGTGTAAGAGCAATCTTGCATCACCCAAAAAAATATTTCTATTTTTGTATTCAATAAGGGCTATTTTGTGCAGAGCTGCTATTTATGGAAAGTTACTATTTTTGGTAATTTTTGTATGTGCTCAGAATGATCTGATTTCTTTCTTGGAGGTTGATTTTGGTCATATAAGTCTGCCAGTAAAGATTCATTGCCAGATCAAGTGTATATTGGAAGATATTGAAGATTTTCGGTATTGGCAGCAGGGTACAGAAACTTTGAACTCAGTTTTGAAGGCTTTAGAGGCTCCGGATGAGGTCAAAAATTTGGGTGACGGGCGCTTGCGCGGGTCAAGCCTGTAGAGCACTTCGTGGCATTTCCGAAATGGGGTTATAATAGCCGATCGGGTCAACTGGTGATGACTTATGGTCTTCGAAAGTTGGGCCACCCAAAATGGCAGAAAATAATTTTCTTCAAAATTTCTGTTTGGGTTTCAAAGGTTATCTTGAGCCGACTATGATGTAATAAAATGTAAAATAAAATAATTCTAAGTTTGGTTGGCCTTATTGGCTAAAATTCTGGAACCTTCCCGGGCGGTGGAAAATTGCCTATATAAGGAAGGCTGTATTATTGTCTTAGGCAGTTCAGAATAATTCTGGGTAGTAGATCTGGGTAATAGTTCGAAGCTTTGTCCTACAGAATATTGTAAGGGAATGCCCATGTGTCTTTGCATATTATAATTCTGAAAGTTTGTAATTCCACATTTGTGGAGATAATAAGAAGCCAATTTTCTGTTCTTGCATATTGTTGTTGTTTCTCTATATCTGTTATGTGTTTGTGGTATTAAGGGGAGCACCCTTCATCAAGTGGTATCAGAGCAGGAGTTCTTGAGTGTGTAAACAGATCGCCGACTGTGAAGTAGTTTGCACCAGGACCGTGGTTAGGGTTTCAGCGCGCATCGCGAAAATGCCTCCACGAAGAGAACGTGGCGGAAGAGCTGGTGTTGTGACACCTGAGGTTAGAGAGCTGCAGAGACAAGTGCGAGCATTGCAAGAAGAGATTCGCAGAGGAATGAATCTTAATGTCAGAGATGAAAGTGAGGATGAAGCCGAAGAAGAATATCAAGAAGGAGAAGTTGAAATTATGAACCAGGAGGAAGAAAGACTTTTTCGGGCGATTTCCAAGATTGGGAAAAGACCTAAGATTGAGGTTCCTACATTTTTTGGAAATCTTAACCCAGAGGAATTGATCGATTGGATCAATGAATGTGAAGAATATTTTGAGTACGAAGATGTTGACGATCCTGATAGAGTCAAATTTGCGAAGGCCAGACTGAAAGGTCATGCGAAGATCTGGTGGCAAGAAATTCAATTGGAGCGAAATAGAAGAGGGAAAGATAAAATCACAAGATGGGATCGGATGGTGGATAAATTGAAGCGACAGTTCATTCCTGTTGATTATGAGCTTGACCTACTGAAGAAAATGCAGAGTTTGAAGCAAGCAGGAAGATCTGTTCAAGAGTATACAGAGGAGTTCTATCGACTTCTCATCAGAACAGGCCATGCAGAAGCTGATAAGGAGAAAGTTGCCCGATACCTTAATGGGTTAAGGCCAAGCATTCAGGAAGAGCTGAATCTGGTTCGAATGAACAGTATTGAGGAGGCATACCAATTTGCCCTAAAAGTAGAGGAAAAGCTGAACAAGAAGTTCGAGAGCAGACAAAATGGAAGAGGTCGCGGTGAACGATCTGGTGGACGGTCATATGGTGGCCGAAATGAAGATCTGAAAAAGAAGGATGAGGCCAGTAGCAGTCAGAATCAGCGTGGAAATAATTCCAATCGCTTCCAGGATCAGAATAATAGAGATCAGAGGGGAAGAGGAAGAGGACAAGGATCTGGACGAGGAGGCTTCCGTCGAACATGTTTTCACTGTGGAGAAGAAGGTCATAGGGCATTTGAATGTCCTCAGCGCCAAGGCAGAACAGATAGGAGAAATGAAGGCCAGGCCAGAGTTGCACATGTAGATGAAGATGCCAGATCATCAAATTCTGAGGATGCTGAAAGAGGAGAAACATTGATTAACAGAAGAGTCCTGTTGAGTGGTGAGAATGAACCTGAGCAAAGGAGGAGCCTGTTTCGCACCAGGTGCAAGTGTGAAGGTAAATGTTGTGATGTGATCATTGATAGTGGAAGCACTGACAATTTGGTGTCAGAAGAGATGGTGACAAAGTTGAAGCTCAAGAGACAGAAACACCCACATCCATATCGGATTGCCTGGGTACAGGATGACCACAAGGTCATGGTCAATGAACAATGCCTAGTAAAGTTCAAAGTTGGCGGATACCAAGATGAGGTATTATGTGATATCATATCTATGGATGCATGTCATATGTTGTTGGGTAGACCATGGCAGTTTGACAGATGTGCTGTACATGATGGTCGTGCGAATACCTATTCCCTGACAAAAGATGGAGTGCGACATAAGCTAAAACCATTGAAGGAGACCGAAAAAAAGGTATGTGGTAATGCAAGAATAACATTTGTTGATGGAAGAAATTTCCTAGATGGTATGAGGCATGAGCATGTATGTTTTGCTTTAATTCCAAAAGCTGGTAAAGAGGAAGTAGAAGATGTTCCTGTAGAAGTTGCAGATTTGTTGAATGAGTTTCAGGATATTGTATCCGATAACGTGCCTGATGGATTACCACCAGTCAGGAAGATCAGTCATCAGATGGACTTGATCCCAGGAGCAAGTTTTTCGAACAAGGTAGCACACAGAATGACACCTGCAGAAAGTGAGGAGTTGAACAGACAAGTACATGAGTTGTTACAGAAAGGATTGATTCGAGAGAGTCTGAGCCCCTGTGCTGTACCAGCAGTATTAGCACCAAAGAAGAATGGAGAATGGAGGATGTGTACAGATTCTAGGGCAATAAACAAGATCACAATCAAGTACAGGTTTCCATTGCCACGAATGGATGATATTATGGACTGTTTGAGTGGAGCTGTGTATTTTTCAAAGATAGATCTAAAAAGTGGATATCATCAGATTCGGATCAGAGAAGGAGATGAATGGAAGACTGCATTCAAGAGAAAGGAAGGACTATATGAGTGGTTAGTCATGCCTTTTGGGCTAACCAATGCACTGAGCACTTTCATGCGGCTCATGAACGAGGTTCTGAAGGAATTTCTGGGTAAGTTTGTCATTGTTTACCTAGATGATATTTTGATCTTTAGTAAGACATTGGATGAGCATATGATGCATATTCGTATGGTATTTGAGAAGTTGAGAGAAGAGAAATTGTTAATTAATTTGAAGAAGTGCAGTTTTGTGAAGAAAGAGTTAGTGTATTTAGGATTTGTAGTTTCAGCAGAAGGTCTAAAATGGACCCAGAGAAGGTACAGGCTATCCTTGAATGGTCTACTCCAAGGAATGCTACTGAGGTAAGATCTTTTCATGGTCTAGCTAGCTTTTACAGAAAGTTTATCAGAAATTTTAGCAGTATTTGTGGACCCTTGACTGAAACAATGAGAGGGGATAGGAAAGAGTTTAAGTGGACTAAAAGAGCAGAAAAGAGTTTTCAATTGTTGAAACAAAAAGTTACAGAACAACCTGTTTTAACACTTCCAGATTTTAATAAGGTGTTTCAAGTAGATTGTGATACTAGTGGTACTGCAATAGGAGCTGTTATGAGCCAAGAAGGTAAACCTGTTGCTTATTTCAGTGAGAAGTTAAATGATGCCAAGAGGAAATATTCTGTTTATGATCAGGAATTTTATGCTATAGTTCAGGCATTAAAGAAGTGGAGACATTATCTGCTTCCTAAGGAGTTTGTTTTGTATACTGATCATCAAGCTTTGCAATATTTGAATAGTCAAGGAAAGTTGAATCAGAGGCATTTGAAATGGGTTGAGTTTTTGCAGAGTTATACATTTGTTTTGAAACACAGGAGTGGAAAGTCTAATAGGGTTGCAGATGCTCTTAGTAGAAGGCAACTATTGCTGACAGAAATGCAGATTGAAGTGGTTGGGTTCAAGGAACTCAAGAATTTGTATCCAGAGGATCCTGATTTTGGTGAAGCTTGGAAAGCTTGTATAGAACCTGTTACTCTAGACAGGACGAAATGGCTGGATTTCATCATCCAGGATGATATGCTATTCAAAGGGAGTCAATTGTGCATTCCACGAAGTTCTATGAGGGAGAATCTCATCAAGGAGAAGCATAGCGGAGGATTGGCTGGACATTTTGGTTGTGACAAAACCCTTTCTTTGGTTAGTGAGAATTACTATTGGCCACAGTTGCAGCAAGATGTGAAGAAGTTTGTACAGAGTTGCAGAGTATGTCAGATGGCGAAAGGAGTGAAGCAGAATACAGGGTTGTATCAGCCATTACCTGTACCAGAGAAGCCTTGGGAGGATATCAGCATGGACTTTGTTCTTGGTTTACCGAGGACTCAGCGGGGACACGATTCAATTTTTGTGGTAGTTGACAGATTTTCAAAGATGGCACATTTTATTCCCTGCAAGAAGACTAATGATGCTGTTCATGTAGCAGAATTGTTTTTCAGAGAAGTAGTGAGACTTCATGGTTTGCCAAAGACCATAGTTTCAGATCGGGATACTAAGTTTGTTGGATATTTCTGGCGTACATTATGGAAGAAGTTGAAGACAGATTTGAAGTTTAGTTCATCACATCATCCACAGACTGATGGACAGACAGAGGTGGTGAATAGGAGTTTGGGAAATTTGCTGAGATGTTTGGCTGGAGATAAGCCAACAGGATGGGATTTGATTTTACCACAGGCGGAATTTGCATATAATAATTCTGTCAACAGGAGCACTGGTAAATCACCATTCCAAATTGTATATGGAAGTAGTCCAAGAAATGCATCTGAATTGAGGAAGATAGATAAAGGAGAAATAAGTAGTGCTGAAGCTGAGGATTTTGCAGAACACTTGAAGAACATCCATGGGGAGGTGAGGAAGCATATTACCAAGATGAATGCACAGTATAAGGCTAAGGCAGATGAGAAAAGGAGGTATAAGGAATTTCAGGTTGGTGATGAAGTCATGGTTCATTTGCGGAAGGAGCGGTTTCCAGTTGGTACATATAACAAGCTGAAAATGAAGAAGTTTGGGCCATGTAAGATACTGAAGAAACATGATTCAGGAAATGCATATGAGGTAGAATTGCCTACTGAGCTGAATATTTCACCAGTGTTTAACATTTCAGATTTGACGGAGTATCATGAAGGAGGTGTTGAAGATGAGGTTGTAGGAGCACAGTGGAGTATTCCAGCGACCAGTTCAGATATCAAGGAGATCGAAGACATATTGGACAGTCGTGTTGGCAGAAGCACAAGGAACAGGACATATGAAGAGTATTTGGTCAAATGGAAAGGATGACCTATTGAAGATTCATCATGGATAACAAAGGAGGAGGTTAACCGTCTTGGTTTTCCTCTGCACACCTGAGTCGTGATAGGGTCACTTCTCAAATTACCCCGGGTGTCTGATGCAGGAGCATCCTGGGTGTAAGAGCAATCTTGCATCACCCAAAAAAATATTTCTGTTTTTGTATTCAATAAGGGCTATTTTGTGCAGAGCTGCTATTTATGGAAAGTTACTATTTTTGGTAATTTTTGTATGTGCTCAGAATGATCTGATTTCTTTCTTGGAGGTTGATTTTGGTCATATAAGTCTGCCAGTAAAGATTCATTGCCAGATCAAGTGTATATTGGAAGATATTGAAGATTTTCGGTATTGGCAACAGGGTACAGAAACTTTGAACTCAGTTTTGAAGGCTTTAAAGGCTCCGGATGAGGTCAAAAATTTGGGTGACGGGCGCTTGCGCGGGTCAAGCCTGTAGAGCGCTTCGTGGCGTTTCCGAAATGGGGTTATAATAGCCGATCGGGTCAACTGGTGATGACTTATGGTCTTCGGAAGTTGGGCCACCCGAAATGGCAGAAAATAATTTTCTTCAAAATTTCTGTTCGGGTTTCAAAGGTTATCTTGAGCCGACTATGATGTAATAAAATGTAAAATAAAATAATTCTAAGTTTGGTCGGCCTTATTGGCTAAAATTCTGGAACCTTCCCAGGCGGTGGAAAATTGCCTATATAAGGAAGGCTGTATTATTGTCTTAGGCAGTTCAGAATAATTCTGGGTAGTAGATCTGGGTAATAGTTCGAGGCTTTGTCCTACAGAATATTGTAAGGGAATGCCCATGTGTCTTTGCATATTATAATTCTGAAATTTTGTAATTCCACATTTGTGGAGATAATAAGAAGCCAATTTTCTGTTCTTGCATATTGTTGTTGTTTCTCTATATCTATTATGTGTTTGTGGTATTAAGGGGAGCACCCTTCATCACCTAATATGGAAAAAACCACCAATGTATCTAGATACTGATTTTCACTTTTCTGAAGTGATGCCCGGTTAGAAGCCAACCCAGTAAAAGGTCACAAAACACACTGTTAGGTGTGACCTTGTTAGAGGATTTAATCACCCTGCTAGGAGTGGCCTGGTAAGAGGTCTTGAAAACAATTCAATGGAATTGTCACCTTGTTAGAGGATTTACAATATGGTTGTTAAACCAACTTGGTTAAGAGATTTAGAATTCACTGTTACAATGATAAAAAGGTAACAATGAAAATGACCTGTATAATAATGCAACTGCCTTGCTGATTACAGATCTCTGTTCTACATAAGTGTGATCCTTCCTGATTGAATATATCTCTGTTGCTCCTCGAGGATATCTGATCATCCTTCACAATTTCGCACACACCTTTCTTGTCTTTCTTCTATATATCTTCTGCTGTCATTCTTTTTTTTTATTTTTCACATTTGACCTTTTATTTATATGATTTTAGATTTGTCAAATCGACATTACTTAGTATAACAGTCGGCTGAAATAAGCAAACTTTATTTGCAAAAATCCTTCAAGGGCCGACAGTGCTCGGTGACCATAACTTTTTACAATCTTTCGGAGACTGAGGGAACTCGGTAAACACTGACAATCCTTTACCTTCGATAACCGACTGAACTCGTTAGATGCTAACTTTTCTTCGACAACCGACTAAACTCGGTAAACACTGACTTTTCTTTGACGATCGACTGAACTCGGTAAATGCTGAATTTTCTTTGACGACCGACTGAACTCAGTAAACACTGAATTTTCTTTGATAACTGAGTGGATTCGGTAAGCACTAATTTTACTGCCTGGCAGACCGACTGAGCTCGATAGGTACTGATTGTTGCGGACTATGACATTGTGTGACATCAAAGACAATACATAATTTGAGTAGCAATTTTCTTCAGACAATTGTTTCCAACAATTTATTGCCAACAAAATAGTGAACTTAGGGTAAGCATTTTTTCAAGAGGGGGAAGAAAATGAGTTAAAATAAAATAATTTTATTGGTGTCAGATAATTCTTTTTTTTGTTTTTGGCAAAAATTTATATTTATATTAATATTAACTGGTTCAAAAGGCTCTCGGAGAAAGAACCAGTAAAGAAAACTTCGTTCGCTACCCATATATATACAAAAAGAGCAGCATCTGCTCGAAGAAGATTTCTTAAACTACCCAAAAAACCCCAAGGTCAAAACATGACCTGATAATAAGTACAAAAAATGGTCCCCCAATCAAAATGGTAGATTAAATCTGCATTATAATATGTTTCGAACTAGAACTTTGAATTACCCTTAGAGGACACCCTGCCTTTATGAAGGCCAAAATACATCTAAGTAAAACCCCTTGAGAGAAACCCCTTTACATTGACCATATTATAAGAAATAGAATACATTTACAATGAGAAATTGACCATCATATTAAGCATATGAAGACTGCTACCCAATGTACATAGAGCACCCAATAGAAAAGATGACATAATTTGCATTAAGAGCCCTTGTAAGGAAACTGAGTAGCGAATAGTGATGAATGCATCTCCAAAAACCATATGAGCTAACCGAAAGCAGCACAAGGCACCTCCTGCAAAAAAAATTGAGATAATTCTTTATAGGTCAATGGTAACTTGTTATAACGATAAAAAAAATCAATCTAGGGAACTCTATCTCTATTGGTCTAACTAAGTTATGAGGTTCATGGTTTTTTCTTGGCAGAGGTTTCCAATTCTATGTTTTGTTGCATCCTGAAAACCTTCATAATTATCCCATACTTATACATACATTATAACAATGTTAGTATCGAGTTATTCTAATTAACTTAGCATATAAGTATCAATGTAACTATTTCATAAATAAAATGAAACCATTAAATTTATAACTTCTCCATTATTTATTATTATATTATGTGTTTATTAAGAAGTAAGTTCACAACATTCACCACTAAGTTCAAAATATTAAAGTTATCATGGTCTAGATGCTAGAGTTTTTCCTTCGTCCAAATTAAATCAGGACGATAGGTGAATAAAAAACTAAAATATATCCCATGCGGTTGTGCTGTATTATCACTTAAATTATGAAATGTAAATCCAAGTATAAATTTTATCGCAATGCTCTTCATTTTTATATCACTACTAGATCAACTAAAACTTTGAATACATGATCCTTGACCTCCTTATCAGAATAGGATAAGCCATCTCCATGTATGTAAATAAGTTGTAATCCTCTATTGAAGTCAAAGCATATCTTCTCCCAATTAAATAAAGAATTTTTTGGATTCAAATATATCTAGTTCAATTCTTTTAGTAATTCTTCAATGAGATCGGTGATGTGTTTTAGTGCCTCTTCTTCTGAACATTCAGGATGGTCCCTTATATAAGAGGAAATGGTAGTTGCAATTTCTCCATGGCGCTTTTCATCCTTCAACAAAATTAGAATTTTGTTAATATAAAAAATGTAAAAAAATGTTTCTATATTTAGTGTATATATCAAAATAGTATCAATCAAATCTGAAAATCTCATGCGTCATCAATTAATCGTATACACATCCACATGAGCTCATAAAATCTGGATTGGTTAAGGAATGTCTTCTAGATAAATTCATCACTTAAAATAGGTCCTACTAATAGGATAAAATGTAATACTATTGGTCCAATGGCTGTACTTGGTTTAGCAGTTTTCATGTACTCGTTATAGGTAGCAACATATCTACTTTCTTTCCATTGCTCTTGCTTAAGGCTAGCCTCAATATAATCTTCCCACTAAACAAAAATAAATGAAGTTTAGTTAGCATTTTCTTTCATGAATGCATTCCCTGATTTATATATTCTATTTAGTTTAGAAACGAGATCAAATGTTTTTTCTTATATTTTTTCTCTATCAAAAGTAATATTAAGGTGTCTCTCGTTAGTGTCTAATGAATGGTTTTGATGTAGGCATAATCAATAATAATATGTTACAACACTAAGTATAAAACTTTTAAAAGACAAAAAATATTTTAAAACAAACAACTTAACATAAATATTTAAGAAATATTACGATTTTTCCCATAGGATGGACATAATAGAGTACGACAATATAATACAACATTCTTTGTTTTCTTAGTTATTGATGTCAACGTTAATCAACTGTTTGAATTAAAAAGAGAGCTTGAATTCATTGAACATTACTCTTCTACGGGATTTTTCTTTTCCTAAAAATATCCACCATCCATCACTTCATCCATGTTTTATTCATTAGTTTCATAAAGTTTGATTTATATAAAATTAATGTATTTTGTAAGAGATTTTGTAGGTAATGTATATATTAGGTGGATCTAATGACAAGTTACAATTTTGTAATTTTACTGTGCTTTGTAAATTTTTATCTTAGACAAATGATACCTTTTAGCTATTGTTTTCAAAAATATATTAAAAAGGGTTCAAAGAAGTATACATACTGCTTTTGTAATAAAAGGCATCATGTCGTGTCCTTGTCTTTTGGTGGCTTCATTTGTTAGTTCATGCACTGTTTTGAAAAAAAATTCGAGACACAATTTGAAATTTTGTGGCATATTTGTCACAATTGAGACATCCCATCCTCGAACAATGCCCTGCTTAATAAGTTGGACTTGTTCAAATGTTGCATAGTCATCAAAAAGGTCATCCAAAAGTGTGGCAATGTTTGAAATTTTGGCAATAATAATTTTGGTGCTAGAAAACTCCACTTCATCTGCTGCACCAACCCCCCAAAAGAAATATTCAATTAACCGGTCTCTCATTGCAAAAAAATTTGGGATGCCATAATCGACCCACCACCTATGATACAAATCACAATTTATGAGAAAAAAATAAAGAAAAACATAAAAAGTTAATTTATAACAATATAAATAATAGTCTATTAAAATTATGATGCATGTTTGATAGTTGATTGGAATTGAAGAGGAGATCTAAAGAGATAGATAAGTGAATGAACTTGAAAATATTAGAAACAAAAATAAAAGAAAACAAAATTATAACTACTTAAGAAAAAATATTTTAAAATAGATTGCAAAATAAAATAAGAAAATTGCTAAAGACATTTGTACACCTTCTTCATTGAACAATACGAAAAATGTTTGTAAGAATAAATAATAATTATATTTAAAAAATTATAAAGATTGTATGAAAGTATCTGTATTATTACTAATGTACTAGAATGTATCCATTTTAATTTCACAGATACATACATACCTGGAGAGATTCTTCATCTCCATCTTGTATGTAAATTGCAATATATTAAAATCCAGCTTGGCCAGCTCTAAAATTTTCCCGTCCTTCAACCTGAAGACAAGAAGAAAAACTTTATCGTCAGCATAATAAGACTCAGACATTTTCAATATTTGACACTTGAAGAAACATCACGTGTACCTCCGATCATCTAGCTCATAAATTTCTATGAAGTTTCGTGCCTCCCATCTGGTACAAGTCTGCGGAAATTCATATATAAGGGCGTACTCCACCTACAATATTGAGATGAAAATTACTTTAGGATCTCTAATCTCTGGCTTAATGGCTTCCTAGTGTTTTAATAAGGAATGAAAGAGAAAAGCTAAAGTAGTTACCTCTTTTAAAAAACTTGTGTTATATGTAGTATCTCCAGATGTTTGTAATATTTTGTGAAGGCATGCAGAGGTAAAGATTTTAGCCTCGTCCATAATCGTCTCTCCAAGGAATGCCACGTTCGAAGCTTTCAAAAGGTTGAGCATGCCTCTCATCCCACATTCTTCTCTAATATTAATATTACTATTGTTATTGCTATTGCTATTGTCATCATTGAAGAAGAAGTGCCCATTTTTGTCCTTGAAACCTTCAAGCACATCTGCTCAAAATCGAGTACGGCATGGGAATGCAAATAAATGATCATCATCATGAATACAGATTCCTATTCAGATTCCTACACATGAATACAGTACAGTACAGTACATGATCATCATCATGAGCAGTGAAGATGCTGCAAACATTAATAACTGAAATAGAAATAAGAGCTGAGTACTGCATACGCACTTACCCCGTACGGTGCTTGCATGGATTGGATAAAATCGTCATCCCATACACTGAATGCGTTATCAGGAATAGAAGCACAAACTTCTTCTACAATCAAATTCCTCTTCGCCATGGGAGAATTAAGGAGGTCGAAAAGAAATTAAAGTACACACAACTGTTTACGAATGCACTTACGTTGCTACCTATTTATAGATGCATTACCCAAAGATATTATATTATATTATTGTGAACAAGACAAAAGACAAGAGGATCTCACCTATACCATATTTCTCCCCATGTCTAACAAGACAAAAGACAAAAGCATCTCGCCTATACCATATTTCTCCTTATGTCTAACAAGACCATATTTCTCCAAATGTCTAACAAGACAAAAGACAAAAGGATCTCACCTATACCATATTTCTATTAAAGTCAAAGCATATCTTCTCCCAATTAAATAAAGAATTATTTGGATTCAAATATATCTAGTTCAATTAATTCTTCAATGAGATTGGTGATGTATTCTAGTGCTTCTTCTTCTGAACATTCAGGAATCTCTTACCTAACCCTAGATAGTTTAATAAGTTAATCTTTTCCTTAGGTAGATCCTAAGATTAGAGGAAAGTTTTCAGAAATCTACTATAGTTGATTTACTGACAACTGTGAAATAACAATTTAATAGACTAAGACTAAGTTTATATAGATAACCCTAGAAGTACGTTGGGCACCTCTTTTGTTAGGGGTGACCGTTAATGATAACCCTTCGATCTAAGTCATTTGTTAACCTTAAACCTAAACTTACAATCCTTTAAAAAAAAAAAGTTGGTGTGTTTTTCATGTAAAATTATGGGCATGACACCTTGTATCAGAGCCTAGGTTTCAACATTGGAACCTAAACCCATTACGTTTTTGCAAGTTGACCCAATTTTATACATAGATTGATGATAAATTTTAATAGTTTTTATAAACAGTATGATGGACCTTCATTACATTAGCAAGGGAATTCTTGTGACCCTTGGGATCCATCAAATTGTTATAATTCCAATTCCGTATAGGATGGATCACTTTTTGGGTTAATTTGTTTCCATAATTCAGCTTAATTGTTTCTCTATTGGAGGTAGACTAAGAACATCAAAATATCTTAATAAATCAAGTTAAGGGGTTAGAGTAAATTGGAAACATGTTATTGCATAAGTTCATATAGACTAATATAACGAGTATACCTAGAAGAATAACTTAAGAGGGTTATGGACATATTATGTTCAGTGTTGATGGATACATGAAATACAATTATTTTGACCACATTATTAAGTAAGTTTAAGACGTGATTATACACTCAACACGTACCAAGGAAAGCACTAGTTGTGGTAGGATTCACATAATGCTTGAACGAAGAATAAATCAGAGGTTATACAAATGCTCAACATTGGAACCACCTACCCTTATCTTGTTCATAATTTAAAACCTTGTTATTTATTATGGAAGTGTTGTTATGGTAGTGCTAGTAACTTAAACTACTTGTGAGTAATCATTTAGCAGTTTCTTTATTGAGAGTCTAGGCTGCATACATTTTCTGATATGTTCTTTTCAACTTAAATAAGAAATAATTTATCAAGCACATGTTAATAATAGAAGAGTACCCTAGGAATAAAAATGTAAAGAGTAACTTGGCCAAAAGATCGATCAACACATGACGACCCCACCTTGGAAATATGAAAGCGAAGACTAATATAGATAAGTAATGGAAGATTCAACTACCTAGAAATTCCTTTAGATTTCATAGATAAAACTTCAAGGGAGTTCTTAAGAATTTAGTATCAAATTACCAATCAATCTAATTGCGTAATGACTATAATACGATAGTAAAAATGAAGACAATACATGTGTCAATAGAGTTACTTGGTAATTGAATATGGAGACCCTTATCGAGATACACTTCCAAGATGATACAAGGGCCAAGGTAGAAAGGTAACATAAAATTATTTTGTGTCCTAACATATTTGAAAGGCAATTATGAATTTACCAGGAGGTAGATGACAGCTATGAATCTATGACCTCCTTGTCAGTGTTTTGTAAAATTTTATATGAATTGTAATGAAACTTTGGACAATCAATGATAATTTTTAGGAGACTAAAATGGAGCCAACAGAGATAATATACATTTAATCTAGCGTAAATAACTTGACTATCATATGTTGTGGTAATTATTAGTGCATAAGTAAATTGGAACCTTGTTAATGCATTTATAAATAGAATAATATAATTTAGGGATTGTACTTTTGGGTAGTCCCTTGTGCATTACAAAGTTAGCTAAAAAGTAAATCACCTGCTAAAGTAGGATTTACTTTTGGGGCATACTATAGGAATGATAGAATGAGAATATAAAACCTTCGGATAGACGGACCAAATCAAGTCCAATAAGATGGTGAACTTGACCCAAACAAACTTAAGACACGATTGTGAGAGTGATTTGTTAAATCCTTATAGATATTCATTAAACTATTAAAGTATAACATGCTATATGTATTTACACCGTAGGCAACCCTCCCTGTGAGTCAAAGTAATATGCTTGTGAATGTTGTGTAAACTGGATATTAAGTGGTAATATTAAGAGTAGTATGGAAACTTAATGAAACATATGTATAGTAATAAATTAACTATCAGAATGCCTTTTATGATGAGTGAAGTTGTATGTGAAGTACCTTGAGTGAGTGACTAGTTCTTTTAGCTAGGAATGTAGTAGTGGACATCGAGTGCCAACTCACCGAATAGAACCACTTGAGAAGTTCTTGAGGGTTACGATGCTAAAAATAATCCTATGAGTTAATTATATTAGTTAGGGTTCTCAGAGAATTGTTGTATCTTTGGTCATTCCTATATTCATAAAATTATTAGCCTTATAGGTGTTGTAATAGAGTTGTTTTATGCCTTACTGGCCTAAGTGAGTGGGCCATTTAAATGTTGTGTAAGTATGATGATGTACTTCATGTTGTTGGGAGTGAGACACAAGTGAACCACATTGTAGTGGGAACTTCTCTCTAGGAGAGGAGGATGTTGTAATGTGAATATCATGATTATATGATTGGACGTAGTAAAAGAACTTATAGAGTAAGTGAGACTATATTAGTAAGTATGCAGTTGTCTCTTAAGTGTTTGTATTTCTACCTCCCTCCCCAAATAAATGTTTTCTTGAAAAACCCTTAATGTTTTATCCTTGTTAGGACATATTTGATATATATTAAATATTGTCATAATAAATGTATGACGTGATTTCCCCGTCTTCCTCTTAGTGACCTCAAAAGGTCACATAGTTCATGTAATGATTGTGGTAGAATATGGATTGCTAAATTTTTTTTTTTCTTTTATTTTACTTTGTTTCACAAGTTGATTTTTGTGATTGCCAACAATGTGAAAGTAAATTAATTTATGTGTTGGGCTGCTTAGCCAAACTTTATTTTAAATGTCCTTATTTGCGTCAAGGATTTTTCCTTACTTATTTTGTGAAATTTTTTTACCAATGTGGCCACTTTTTGAATATCACTTTGATGGAACACTCTTTTCAATTTTTAAATTATGGATTTTAGGATTATTTGATGAGGCTCTTATGGTTGCAATTGTTGGCAAGTCCTTTTGGTGGTAGGTTGTGTGAGGGAGAGTATTTGTTGGGGGAATCCATCATATTTTATTAATATAAATAGGGAGGGAATGTAAAGAAGTTCCCCATCACACTATATTCACCTTGTCATTAGCGCTATCTATGACCATGCTAGCAGCCTTGGTAAGAGTATTTTATGGATTGTGATATGTATAGTCCTTGTAAGATTAATTTATGATCTAATTTCATAGATATTATGTTAATATCAACAAATATAATATAAAGTTGGTACAAACTAAGGATTTGTAGACTGACAATGATACCTTTAGCATAATATTGGACCTATACTCCAGATTTTGAAATTCATAGGGACCAACATCTATAGTGATGTTAGCATACATTTGAGATATGTTGTAAGGAATATGTCTGTTATTTTAAAGCATTTCCTTGTGACCTCAGATCCAACATTGGTGTGCTGAATGGAATTACATTACGTGATCTTGTTGCTAGAAGAAGTTATGATAACTATGTAAAATAATATTAGGTTGTGATGTTTGGGTAAGTAGTGCAATCATACAATGTTAATACTTTTAAATGTTAGAATTGATTAAAATAAGGTAAAACATATCCATAGCATGTATCAACATTAGAATTCCTCATTGCATGAGATCAGTGATTCAAAATTTATCCAATGGACTAAGCTAGATGTCAACCTTGGAACTTTGACCCTAAGTGATGTAACTTCCAGGAGGAAGTTCATGGCTAGGAGGGGAGGATGTGAGGCCTCACCCTAGACCCGTCATAGCTTTCCCATTATCGTTATGGTAGACCTTGTAATGGGCTTAATGTTTTGATTAGTTTAGTAGATTTTATCCTTTCGACAAAGATTTGATTATAGTTAATGAGAATACATTACATTTTATGATACTTTCTATAATCACAATGTTGACTTTATGATACATTATGACTGACATTATGATAATTGAATTAGATGAATACTGAGATGTGCTATTAGGGAATTTATGTTGATATGAGTTGTTAGGAAAATGAAAATCAAGAAAGGAATTAGGTTGAGATGTGAATTTCATTTAGGATTAAATGTTAGGTGATGAGTTATGGATGACTATTTTATGATATAAATATGAATTCTAATTTATGGTTATTTTGATTTATGAATGTTGAGATGATGTGACGGATTTTATATGCTTACGTAAGTGACTAGGAAATGGAGATTTGATTCGATTATGATACGATGAGATTTCTGTTGTGAATTGAAAGTTAATTGCTTAGGTGAAGTTTATGAGTGTCATGATGACATTTAATTGCAATTGAATTACATGTGTAATGAATATGCTATAAGCTTAATTTAGTGATGAATTGAATATTTCATGATGAGTTGTATGTATGTTATAGATGACTGATTATTGTCATGTGATTTATGAAATGTTAGATGAATTATCTTGATCATTAATGTTATGAATTTACAATTTCTTTTTATTTCCTTGGACTACTGATGTTGGACTTTAGTGTGTAGGGAATTAGACCATGGTAAATTCAGAGAACCAGAGCATAGACTTTTGTGTAAATTAGTTCGAGCCAAGGTTGCTTCTAGTGAGAGGCAAAAACCTTGTTGTATCGTATTTAATTTGTGAAATTAATGTGCATGAATGTATTTAATTTATATGTTAAATTGTTATGTAATTAATGTTGAGTATGCCCAAGTGGATATGCCACATGGCTTGTGACGTGTCATTTTTGTTTGTGTCACTTGACACATGTCTCTATACTTGTGGCCATGACATGTTCATTTGGGGATTGGATGCCCATCAACCTAGGAAAGCGTACCATGAGGATCCCCATGAGAAATCCCTTGGATAGGGAGCTTGAGGTAGTGTCTTATCAATGAATTTCGAATTTGAACTTAGCATGCACTTTTAGGGGGTTAAAAAAGTGCCTAGGGGAGTGTTTAGGCCATTTTTAGTTAGCCCACTTGATATACCTTTGGGTAAGGGTCATTTTTCATCATAAGATAACCCTTAGTTGACCAAATGACCCATCCAAAAGTTGGTTTTCCAAGATGGACGAAAATCAACTTTTGGGACCATGTTTTGGTAAGACCACCACCCATTAGAAAGGTAGTCCTTATCCCACCTTTTTAGCTTACCTTTGTAAGAGACCAAAATTGGAAACCTTGTAGGGGACTTAGGGAAGACCACCCAATGGGAATGTAATCCTATCCCTAGGAGATTGTGTGGAGGCCTTTTTAGAGGGGACTCTTCTTTTGGAAGAGTTTGACACCCACTCTCTAACTTAGAGACTAGTTAATTTTGGAGGAACTTGGATAGAGCAAAAAGCTTGGACAAAAGGATCTCATCTTCAACTCTCTCACCATTATTGCTTGGAATTAGGTTGGTGGCTCTTCATGAAAGCTCATGTAGATGATAATTTCATTGTATGTAGTAATGTAATTTTGTGTTCTCCATATTTTTGTTGTTGAGAGTATGTTGTGTTGCAAGATTTGTAGTTGTATATGTGAAATCTTATGCTAGATGTTGTGCAAATATTTTTGTATTGTATATGTGAAGATTTGAGTTCTTGAGATTTCTTGTTGTGTTGTATTGTTTTCTTAAGGGAGTTCTCAAGGGCATACTCACCCTTGGGAGGGAAGAGTAGCCTTCGGGGTGAAGGGATCAATTGGGACATCCATGGGTGTAGAACCTCTCCTTGAAAAGGAGAAGGAAGAAAACATGGATGTATGGGCTCCATGTAGCCATTCCTTTTGGGGGTCATAAGGGATTTTGTGGCTTGAAGCCTTGGGGGGCATAAGGAGGTTTTGTTGTTGGGTTGAGATTTTGTGGCAAAATGTGTGTTGAGAAAGCCAAGAGTAGGCTTGTCTTGTATTTCTATGAAATGAGCTTTCTCCCCTTGAGTTTGGTTCCACCTTCACCCCAATTTTATGAATCATTTGGAGACTCTTGTTTTAGCCTTGGATGGGAGTTTAAAATGTAGTTTTTGTGTTATTGTGCATGAGGTATGTGTGTGTGTGAAACCTTGTCTATGTGATGGTTCCCCAAGCTCGGGGGTGGCTTCTTAGAAGCCTAGGATGGGAGGTGAGCTTCCCATGGTCTTTCCATAAATTTTTATTTGTAGGATTATTGAGGCTATGTTCATGTGGGAAAAGGCCCTTGGAGAGGACTTCTTTGATGTCATATTGAAGCAATAGCATTGTGTGGATTGAAAGTTTGATACTACCCAAAACTTGAATATTTGTAACTTGGTAATAAATTCATTTTTGAGTCTTGAAAGGATGAACTTATCTCTCTTTGTAATAGTTCATCTTGTTCAATATTGTGTTGTTGAAACTTGAAATGAAATTTTGTATTGAAGTTATATTTCTTTCTTTTCATATCAAGTTGTAGGAGAGTAATGATCTTGTATTGTAATATGTATTCAATGGTGAAATGAGAAATGTATTCCTTCCTTTCAATTGTAAAGCTCTTGTTGGCTTAGTTTTGTAATAATATATTTAGTTTCCTTGAGTTTCTCTTTGGAATAGACTTAGTGAAAATGTTCTTGTTCATTGTAAAATAGCATCAATAGAAAAATGAATAATGTGTTCTATTCTTGTAAATGTAAGGATGATGATCTCTATGCGTTCTATTCTTGTGAAATGTAAGCATGGAAATGTTTAGCTAATTTATTAAGACCAAATATCATAGCATAGTGCTCCTTGAAATAATTTGATTCTAAGTTTTAGTTATTTACATTTATCCTTATCAAACAACTTTAAGCTATTTGTGAAGAAAGAGTAAATAAAAGTGAGAAGAAATCAATTGAAAACAAACAAGTCAAAAAAAAACAAGAGAAGAGTGTAAAATAGAGACCTACAAGTCTCTGGAAAATGTATGGGAAAAATTTCCATACATTTTCCAAACACACAGTCACTTAAAAATAATATCCCTCTCCCACTTGGCACAAAAAAAACCATATAAAACTAGCAGACTAGTAGCAAGTGTAGCTTTTCCAAGCTCAAGGCCAACTTGGGTGGGCCCCACCTAGGTCGCCACCCAAGGAGCCCAAAAAGGTCTTCTTAAAGGCCTTCTTTAAAAAAATATATATTATGTTAATACAAAAAAATATGTATATATTTTAAACAAGAAAAAAAGAAGGCAAAAAAACCTTTTTAAAATATCCCTAAGTATGCATTTATAAAAAAGTGGTTGTTTTCAAAAAAAAAAATTTAAAACAAATTTTAAATTTAAAAAATAAACAATTGAAAAAAAAATTTATATTTGGGGGGGGGGAACACCGTGGTCCCCACACCCCCATAGCCCCGAGGCTCGTAGGGAACCGCAAGCCCTGCTCCGTAGGTACACCTGCCGCGGAAGGTATGGGCCTGCCTAGCAGGCAACCCGCCCTACCGTGGGCGATGGGCTCGCGTGGGACCTGCCGCCTACTCCCAAGGGGACTCCACCATTTATGTGGTGGTAAAGTTTTTTTTATATAAACTCTTTTTTATTAATATTTATTTTATTCAATAAATATTTTAATGATTATTATTATATTAATTAATGTATAATGTTTAATAATATATTATTAATTAATTAATATGTTTATTTTTTTTTATCTTTTTCTTCAAGGATAATACATTATTAATTAATATATTATTAATTAATGAATGCTATTAATTAATATATATTAATTAATTCAAAATATCGTAGATCGATATTTTATTTTATTCAATGCTTATATAATTATTAATTAATTTTTCAAATCATTAATTAATATATAGTTTATATATTACAGATATTTAATATATTAGCAGATAATTAATATATTAGCAGGCGACCTGCCCTGCCGTGGGCGATGGGCTCGTGTGGGACCCGCCGCCTAGTCCCAAGGGGACTCCACCATTTATGCGGTGGTAAAGTTTTTTTTATATAAACTCTTTTTATTAATATTTATTTTATTCAATAAATATTTTAATGATTATTATTATATTAATTAATGTATAATGTTTAATAATATATTATTAATTAATATATATAATACTTAATTAATATATTTATTTTATTATTTAACAACTATATTAATAATTAATATAATATTAATTAAAATATATTAATTAATAATATATTATTAATTTATATATATATATATATATATATAAATTAATTAATATGTTTATTTTTTTTTATCTTTTTCTTCAAGGATAATACATTAGTAATTAATATATTATTAATTAATGTTTTAAATCATTAATTAATATATAGTTTATCTTATTTACTGTCTTTCTTTTGGCGTATGTTAGTCATTTTATAATGAGGAAATTGGTTTAATAAGTTTTAATTAACTTGATTTTGTACCAATAGAATTATCAAATTTGTTTTATCTGGTGCGTTGGGTTAATTCTTCTAATTGGTTTAATTAATGCAATCAAATGATTTACTAAACCCAACAAGTTTATTTGGGTTTGACTAGCTGAATAAATAACTCTATTAAATTTATTTTTGTTTTAAATTAGAATATATTTAATTCGGCATTGGTTGATACCATAGGAATCTCTTACCTAACCCTAGATAGTTTAATAAGCTAATCTTTTCCTTAGTTAGATCCTAAGGTTAGAGGAAAGTTTTTGGAAATCTGCTATAGTTGATTTACTGAAAACTAGTGAAATAATAATTTAATAGACTAAGACTAAGTTTATATAGATAACCCTAGAAGTACGTTGGGCACCTCTTTTGTTAGGGGTGACCGTTAACGATAATTCTTCAAACTAAGTCATTTGTTAACCTTAAACCTAAACTTACAATCCTTTAAAAAAAAAAAAGTTCGTGTGTTTTTCATTTAAAATTATGGGCATGACAAAAGTTAAAATTTTCTAATCCTACTATGCTTTGTAAATTTTGATCTTAGACAAATGATACCTTTTAGCTATTTTTTTGAAATATATATTAAAAATGGTTTAAAGAAGTATACATACTTCTTTTTTAATAAAAGCCATCATGTCGCATCCTTATCTTTTGGTGGCTTCAATTGTTAGCTCACGCAGTGTTTTGAAAAATATTCGAGACACAATTTGAAATTTTGTGGCATATCTATCACAATTGAGATATCCCTACCTCGAACAATGGCTTGCTTAATAAGTTGAACTTGTTCAAATGTTGCATAGTCATCAAAAAGGTCATCCAAAAGTGTGGCAATCTTTGAAATTTTGGCAATGATAATTCTGGTGCTAGAAAACTCCACTTCATCTGCTGCACTAACCCCCCAAAAGAAATATTCAATTAACCGGTCTCTCATTGCAAAAAAATTTGGGATGCCAGAATCGACCCACCACCTATGATACAAATGATAATTTATGAGAAAAAAACAATATAAATTAATTTATAACAATATAAATAATAGTCTATTAAAATTATGATGCATGTTTGATAGTTGATTGGAATTGAAGAGGAGATCTAAAGAGATAGATAAGTCAATGAACTTAAAAATGTTAGAAACAAAAGTAAAACAAAACAAAATTATAACTACTTAAGAAATATTATTTTAAAATAAATGCCGAAATAGAGTAAGAAAATTGTTAAAAACATTTGTACACCTTCTTCATTGAACTATACAAAAAATGTTTGTAAGAATAAATAATAATTATATTTAAAAAATTATAAAGATTGTATGAAAGCATCTAGATTATTACTAATGTACTAGAATGTATCCATTTCAATTTTACAGATACATACATATCGGTCTTGAGATTCTTCATCTCCATCTTGTATGTAAATTATAATATATTAAAATCCAGCTTGGCCAGCTCTAAACTTTTCTCGCCCTTCAACCTGAAGACAAGAAGAAAATCTTTCTCATCAGCATAATAAGTCTCAAACATTTTCAATATTTGACACTCGAAGAAACAACCTTTCTGACTAATGTTTGGCACATGTACCTCCGATCGTCTAGCTCATAAATTTCTATGAACTTTCATTCCTCCCATTTGGTACAAGTCTACAAAAATTCATATATAAGGGCCTACTCCACCTACAATATTGAGATGAAAATTAATTTAGAATCTCTAAATTCTAGCCCAATTGCTTCCTAGTGTTTTAATAAGGAATGAAAGATAAAAGCTTAAGTAGTTACCTCTTTTAAAAAACTTGTGTTATATCTAGTATCTTCAAAATTTTCTAATATTTTTTGAAGGCATGCAGAGGTAAAGACTTTTAGTGAATGCCACACTCGAAGCTTTCAAAGGGTTGAACGTGCCTCTCATCCCACATTATTTGTAGCATAATCTGCAATAGTGGTGTTTATCTATCTAATTGAAACCATTGTTTGCAGCATACATTCAAGTAACTTGTAAATGTTAAGTGCATGAAAGCAAACAATAAAACATTCATGAAATGTAACACAGAATAAAAGTATTTTGTTTACGTAAAAACCCTTGTTAGAAAGTAAAAATTATGGTGGGGATGACACCCACAAATTCTTCACTACTATGGTAAATAAAATATGTTGGTTAAGGATACAATTGTGACCAGTTCTGATGTTCTTACCCTGTTAGGAGTAACATAAGATCGATTAGATATACCTTGTGAAAGGATTTTAGCAACACCAAATAAGTGTGCACTCGGTTAAGAGATTTACAATAGACTGTTAAGTCTACTCTGTTAAGAGATTTTCAATCGTACTATATTGATTAGAAGATAACGGAAAATATCTAAAAATGACAACTTCAACAAGTCTGATTCGGATCTTATGAAATACCTCATTGATTTCACCTTAATGTGTAGTGTATTTCCCTATGTTCTCCTTGGTAGCCTTGTATGTTTCTTAATAAACCAAGTACTATCTTTGATACCTGCTCTATCATGTAAACCCTTGTCTGAATTCTGATGTCATGTAGGTAGCTACTTCGTCATGATCTCCTATTATGTTGTTATGTCAAAATGACACCAATTACAATTATATAGCAAATTGCTTGAACCTAATTATGTTTACAACATCTTAGGAAATCTAAGATCTATGGTGTACAAAAATAACCTATATCTAAAGTTATTAAATAAGAATCATCACAAAATTTAATGATTACATCCATAATAAATGTGCCTCGATCTTGCAAAAATGTTTATAGATCTGTGTAAACCATTTACATAGATCAATGTGCCATTGTTGATTGCTATGTTATTTCTTCAACAACTCAGTAAACACTACATTCTCTATTCGGTGAATAACTTGATGTTGAGTGTGTAGAATTATCGGTGTTCACTGACTCGGTGCTCGATAAACTTTGATGTGCGGTAAACATACTCAGTTAAACCAGTATCCATTTAACTTTCGGTTCTGCCTGGTGACTACTTAGTATGAAAGCTTTGTAAGTTCAACTGACTAGCTTGTATAGCTTCTTATTCTATCTTTTACCGACTAATCAACATAGATTACCAACTAATCTTAGTTGAAACTAATGACCAGATCTAATGAACAAATAGAGATAACACCAAAATTATCACAACAAATTTTTGGACTAGGACAATAACTAAACATAACCACAACACTAGATGACACTGTTAGAAAGTAAAGTCCACCAAGATAACTAAGAGGGGGGGGGGGGGGTGAATCAGTTATCTTATAATTATAACTTTTATCAACTTCAATAGATTTTAACCATGTAAGCAATATAATTACCAACAATAGAAAGATATTCATACACAATAACACAATGACACAAGATATGTTGACTAACGAACCTCTTGATCAAAGAGTAAACCCCGGTGGGAATGGCGCCCACAAAAGATGCACTAATATGAATATTCCTTGTGAAAGGATGGAATCTATTAGGAGTCTTATGAAATACATTCAATACATATGAATCCCTGTTAGGAGATTTTGGATCCCTGCTAAAAGATTCTAACTCTGTTAGGAGTTATGGAAGACAAAAGGACCCACTGCCCAAATGGCTTCAATGGAAAGATCACTAAACACACTGTCCAACTGATCTCTAGATTATTCAACAAAATAATATCAAATCATTACTAATCTCAACAATATGTTACCTCTTCTCTTACTCTTCCAAACTGCACTCACTGCTACACCAGATCTCAATTTTAGATATTTGTACCCCGCATGTCTTCCTTCATAAATTCGCTTTCACAATCTTTCACTTTATCAATTCAATTGATCTTTATCACTTACAACAAGGAAAAACATTCATTCCTTTATACCACACTCAAGTAATTACAAATGATTTGGCATCCAATTACAAAATAAAAGTTTCCACATGTTACAACAAAAATTACACAAAGTTGTTGGCTTCCAATTAGAATAATTCTTCACTCTTGCAACCTCAAAGTTTGCACTGTCATCCACGTCACTATCAACATGTATTAAACTTCTCTTTAACTTTGAAAAACTAGATTCCATCATGATTAGGAGATATCATCCGATTTCCACAAACCGATACTCAGGAACACTGCTTGAATACTGCTTCCACCAAAATGCTCATAACTTCCATGAATAAATAAATTACTATCTACACTCTTAACCATGAACATATAACATATCAAAGAGTAAATCCTCAACATAACATAGCTTGATCTACAATATACCATGTGCGCTAATCAAAAAATTGTCTGCTCCTCTGCTAATCTCCAGTAGATCACTATGTTAACATCAATGACAATCATAGTCATGAATGCAACAACAACTGCTACAAAATGGTTGCCAATACTCCCATAGGATATATTTAGCATTCATTCCTAACAATATCCTTGATTGGCATTGATGGCAACATAGATGAAAAACATCCAATGTTCAATGAATCCAATACTTCAATTCTATTGCTCTGAAAAAATATTTTCAAATCCTCTTCATCAATCAAATCTTGCTTCATTTTCCTATTCAGTTCTCTCAAACAGATGGTACAAATGGTTTTTCATGTACACTTCTCTCCCATTGAAATCAATGACAAAAATTTCATCATTATGTCAACAACAACTCTAATGTCAAAATACATTGTTCAAAAAATACATTCACTAGAGTCGTCATGACTCAGCTTAGATACACATACTCCCCCATAGAGGAAGTACCGACATCCAATCCAGAAGAAAGATAAGGCTCATATACCACTGGATGGATGCAATCAATCTGCATCAGTTCACAAAAGTAGGCTGGGGCATAACACCAAGCATTCCTCTTAGATACGCGAATGTATCCTTAGGCAAAGGCTTTGTAAATATGTCTATTATCTACTCCTTTGTGCTTATGTACTCAAGTCTGACTTCTTTCTTAGTAACTTTCTCTCTTACTACATGATACTTAATCTCTATATGCTTTGTCTTAGAATGTAATATAAGGTTCTTAGACATACTAATTGTACTGGTGTTATCACAATATATAACAATAGGTTCAACAAACTCTATTCCAATATCCTTAAACATCCACTTCATCCAAATTATCTAGTTGCAATTTTTTTCTACTGCTACGTATTCTACTTTTGCTGTGCTCTATGAAATACAATTCTTCTTCTTGCTTAGCCAAGAAACCAATCTTCCTCCAAGGAAAATTGGTCCACCACTGGTGCTCTTTTTATCATCAACACTACCTCCCCAATCAGCATCTATATATGCACATAGGGTAATATTATCAGAATTTTCATACCACAATCTATAGTCCATTGTGCCTCTTAAATATCTCATTATCCTCTTTACTGCTGCATAATGTGATTCTCTAGATTCAGCTTGAAATCTTGTTATAATTCCAACTGAATATGCTACATCAGATCTTGTATGTGTCAAGTACTATAATCCTCCAATCATAGATATGTACTTCTTATGTTCAACTATAGGAGTCTCATCTGTGCTAGATAATTTATGTCCAATTACCATAGCTATTCCAACTGGTTTACAGTTCTCCATTCGAAATCTCTTTAACAAATCATTCAAGTACTTTGTCTGGCTTTCAAAGACACCATCACTATTCTGTGTTATCTGTAATCCCAAAAAGTATTTCATTTCACCAATCATACTCATTTCAAATTCAATTTTCATTTTATTAGCAAATTTATTACTAGCTTCATCTTCTCCTCCAATAATAATGTCATAAAAAAAATAACTATAATTAACAAACCATTTTCAATTTCTTTTGTGTATAGGTTGCTATCGGTTGTTCCTTTTGTAAATCCCAATTTTAACAAATACTTATCCAATCTTGCATACCAAGTTCTAGGTGCTTGCTTCAGTCCATATAAGGCTTTCTTCAGTTTACATACCATGTCTCCTTCTTGAGTCAAAGGAAAACCTTCAGGATGCTCAATATAGACTTCTTCTTCCAATTCTCCATTTAGGAATGCTGAATTCACATCCATCTGATATACTTTGAATTTCTTAAAAGCTGCATAGGCGAAAAACATTCTTACTACTTCAATTCTTGCTACTGGTGCAAAAGTTTCTTCATAGTCAATTCCTTCTTGCTGTGAGTATCCCTTACATACCAATCTTGCTTTGTTTCTTACTACTTCTTGTTCATTCATCTTGTTTCTGAATACCCATTTAGTTCCAATAACATTCTTATCATTAGATCTAGGGACCAATTCCCATGTCTTGTTCTTTTCAATCTGATCTAGTTCTTCTTTTATAGCTTTAATCCTATGTTCATCTTCACAAGCTTCACTAGTAGATTTAGGTTCAATTTGAGAAATCAAACATAACTATTCTTGTACCTTATTTTGAGTTAGAACTCCTCTGTCTATGCTTCCAATAATTTTCTCAACATGATGATTCCTTGATAAGTTCCTGTTAGGTGTCACTATCTCAGATCTCACTGTAGGTGTCTGTTCTTCAATGATTTCACTAAGGCTTTCATTCAAAAAGTCAGTGTCAGTCTCATAGAATAATTCAGTAGTTTCAGTGTTAGGTTTAGGATGATTTCCTTCATCAGATTCATAATCAAGCATTCTATCTTGAATTTTGAACTTTTCATCAACTTTAACATTTGTGCTCTCAACAATAGTCTTAGTTCTCTTGTTATAACATCTATAAGATTTTCTCTTCAAATAATATCCAAGAAATATACCTTCATCACTTCTAGCATCAAACTTTCCAATATCATCGTCTCTCTTTTTTGTGTCTGCTCTGATTTTTACTATGTTCATTGTATACACTATTGTGTTCACTGCTTCTCTCCAGAATATCTTCACCAAATCATTCTCAAATAATATAGCTCTTGCTGCTTCAGTCACTGATCTGTTTCTTCTTTCTGCAATACCATTTTGTTCAGGTGTTCTAGGGGCTGAAAACTGTCTCTTAATACCATTCACTTCACAAAAGGTGTTAAACTCTCTAGAAGTAAATTGTCCACCTCTATCAGATCTCAAACATTTAATTTTCATTCTAGATTCATTCTCAACTTTATTCTTAATGATCTTAAACTTATCAAATGCTTCAGACTTTTTTTTAAGAAATGCAATCCACATCATTCTTGTAAAATCATCAACAAGAATCATAAAATACTTTTCTCCATAGAATCCTCTAGTCCTTGTAGGACCGTTGAAATCTGTATGAACAATCTCCAACATCTCTGTAGATGTAAATTTCTTACTGAGAAATGAACTTCTCTTCTGTTTCACCATCACACATTCCTTGCAAATCATGTTAGTAGGCTTCATATTTTTAGGCAAATCTCTTACTACAAGTGTAGTACTTATTTTCACAATGTTATCAGAATTTATATGACAAAATCTTATGTTCCATAACCAACTATCATCAATCTTAGTAATCAAACATGTCATCTCAGTAGGATTCAACTAAAATACATTACCTCTGGTTCTAGATCCAGTTCCAATCAAATTTCCATCTTTATCTTTTATCACACAAGTTTTCTCAATAAACCAAACTTGATATCCCTTATCAACTAACTGTCCAACACTCAAAAGATTATGTTTCAAACCATCCACAAAGTAAACATGTAGTACCTCGCCCCTGGTCTGATTTTATAAATGATATGATTACTTTAGGATGATAGAATATATGTTAGGGAATCATTAAAACTTATGATTTTATTAACCCCATACTTGCATGTGTATAGTTGGTCTATCTATTTTACATTTTTGTTTGACATGCTTGATGTGGTTGAGGGACGGAGTCGTAGTTACTTGCTTGTGAGATCCACATGATCGGCCAATCCCCACCATTGTCTGTTATATTCTATTTTCGGATGTTTGTAGGAAAATTGTAGAAAGTGTCTTCTTCGTGCTTGATGGTTTTGATTGTTTGAGAAGCAATGTTTATATCAGTTGGATGTTAGAGCAAGGTTGCATGCAATTCCGTTATGTGATTTGAATTTGTCTATCTGTTATTAAGATCTCAAGTATGTGAAATTAGTTATGATCAATTGAAAAACCCAAGTGGTTTAGGGTTTCGATATTAGTTGAGATTATGTCCATGTTAATGGAATTATTATATCTATGGTATTTTAATTTAATTATATATATAGATTTTTTTTGTGTTTAATATATATATATATATATATGTGTGTGTGTGTGTGTGTATGTGTGTGCTATAATTGTGTCACACTTCTATGGATCATTACATGCAAGGAAACTCAAGAATGAGCCCTCACAAATCGATCCATAGCTCCCTAGGCATGGAGTGCAAGGGTTTTTAAGAATGCTCTCAGCTAGAGCTATTTAGCCTATAACCTTGCTAGTAAACCATGCAATGGGAGATTCAATGAAGACAAGGGCAAGAATGCCAATATCCTCAAGAATCAAGAATGAAATGCAATGCAAGCTAGATTAAGAATGGAAATGCAAGCTAAAATATGGAAATGAAAGATGCAAGTATTACAAAGCCTCCTAGTTAAACTAGATGAATTAATCTAAAGCATAAAGGAAATCTAAGCTAAGAATGCCATCAAAATGAAGCTACTATGCAAGAAATGAAATCTAACTATGAAGCAAGAAAGCCATGATGATGCAAGAATGAAGACAAGAAGATAGAGTGTTGATGAAGATCTAAAATGAATGCCAACAATGCTCCAAATCTTCAAACCCTAGATGCAAGAATATCTCCAAAAGCTCCAAGATGACCTAGAAAACCTGCAGCATAATATTAGCATAAAAAGTTGGGGATCTAGAATGAAGAAGAGAGCTCTTCTTTTATAGGAAATGAGAAGAAATGGACCATGAAGATTAAGAGGCAAAAGATTTAATCAACGGTGGAGCTTGAAAGAGGAGCAATCCATGTGCACACATATCCTCCAATGGGAAAATAAGAGTTGACTTTTGTGTCCATATGAGACAAAAAGTGTTTTTTCCCTTTTTATAAAATAAGAATAATGCTTTATTTGTGCAACTTAGGATTAGAGGAAAAGTGGGGGCTTTTTATTTATTAAAAGGGGAGGGAATTCCTTTTAAATAAATAAAAACTTAGGATAAGATGGTTAGCCCATAGAAAATAATCGAATAAATGATAGAGCTAGGATTTGATCAAGAATAAGCAATTGATGATTTAGCAAAAGGGGCTAATAGTCTAGGTGACCATTTTTAGGTGTATACATTTGCCCCTCTTTGACTAATGTGTGATCGATCTGGGAACACATGTAGTCAAAGAATGAAGTTGAAATGTGAGATCGATTTGGTATCACAAAGCAACTCAGATCAGCCAAGAAAGCAAGAGATAGCCAAGAAGGCAAGCAATAGCATTCTGACTCCAAAGAATGAAGTGCAGAAAAATAGCAAATCCTGCATGATCAGCCTGGTAGCGATAGTACTGAACACTTAGGAAAGAGATAGCCAATAAGATATGATGGGTCTGCCCCCTTGGGATCGAAAGCGAAATCCTAGTAGAGGGAAAGCAGAAGCAAGAGCAACATGATCAAATCACTAGAAATCATAATCGAAGAGAGAGAATAGAATAACCATCAAGCAGTGAAGGTATGCCCCACACATGGGACACGGGGCATGAACCTATCGGTCCCTCAACCCGTAAACACCATGGAGAGAGGAGAATTTGAACTTGGGATTTGAAAGTGAATGAAAGATTGGAAGTTTGAAAGAGATGGGGATGAAGAGGTGAAGAATGCCTCAGCGAAGATCAAAGGATCAGGCCTCAAAAGGTCAGTAAACTATGTGAAAGAGGGGGAAAAGGTGATTTGGATGAGCAAGGTGAACTCGGATTTCGGTTTTGATCCTGAAATGAAAGGAAAATGATGGGATATGAAAGACAAGAAGTGAAAGACATGATCAGGAAGAAGCGAAAGGTGAGCGCAGTTGATTAACAAGTCCATGAAAGATAAAGGAGAGCTCTCTCCATATGCAAGATGCAAAACTAAACTAACATGGACCTAAGAATGCAAGCTACATGCAAAGTGGTTTACTTGCAAGGTTACAAAGCCAATAGACATCTAATATTCATCATTGAGCGTTATTGGTAGCATCACAAGATCATACAATACACACTAGCATAACTATGTGGATCTGAATATGATCTATATCAGATAGAAATGTGGAAATCTCACCTAGGCATCAAAGACATGTAGGTCAAGATGACTAGTGCAGTGAGATTACCTAAGTTTGATATAGCAAGATTATGCTCGCATCGAGACACAAGAAAGTCAAGATGACTAGAAGCATGCACTCGCAAAACAGTCAAGGATAATACCTTGTAGGTCCATAGTGTCAAGTAAGACCAGCATAAATGCTCATGATAGTGAGGACCAACAAGATATACCCACAAGAAGATAAAGAAATAAAACATGTTCTCATACCCTTAGTCTTCTAGCTATGCATCATCAAAAACTTCGTAGGGAGAGACCACTTAGCAAAGAAATCATCATAGACAGCACACAAAGAAATAAAGTCAAACAAATCTCAGCGAGTCAAGTGCGTGTGTGTAGGTCATAGAGTCAAACTTTGAGTATCACATCTGCCAGTGAGAAATATTGCATCATCCAAGATGGCGGGAAGGATATCTAATAAGTGTTAAGAAACACTTGACGCTAGGGTAGTGTTGAAAAACACAATTGGGGTGGTGTTGAAAAACACCATTTGCGAGGTGCCTAAGAAACCCAGATGCACAAAGAGACCCAAGATAAGCTTAAAACAACGTATGCCCCCTAGACTAAGACAAGAATCAATTCCAGGCTAGGAGAGACAAAGCGAGAAGTGGAGCGAATGAGTGCCACACAAGACTAATAGACATAGGTGCAGAGGGTCTCAAGCAGCTCCTATTTCTAGGTTTTCACCACTTGATAGATTTTTTTGCAATTTTTTCAGGACTTTTTATAATTTTTTTGTATTTTTGCTACCAAGGCGCCTGTTTCCAGGTTTTCACCAAGGCACTTTTTCTATTTTTTTTTGAATTTTTTGATTTTTTTGATTTTTTTGGTGAGACATCAAAGCGCCTATTGCTAGGTTTTCACTAGGATGCTCATTTTTTCAGTACTTTATATGCTTTTTAGGTTTTTTTCAGCATCATATATGATTTTTTTTGTAATTTTTTCAGGATCATAAAGTATATACAAGGAATGCCCCAGACTGAAATGGGCATTAAAGATCTGCTTCCTCTGATGTAGAGAACTGATAGGCCCCAGGCCCAAATGCTACAGCTGTGATGATAGGAGGTCTCAACCAGTTCGACCAATAATAACCAGCCCTAAGCAATGTCTGAGTTAGTGGAGGATCATTAGAATGTGATCCACATATGCCATCGTGGATTTCAGCTAGTACTTTTTCTGACTCCTCTATTTCTAGACACCTAAGGAGAGTTCCATCTAGACCCTTCCTATACAATTCACCAGAGACAAAGGCAAAGTGTAAGGATGGCGGAAGGAATGGCGTGGTGGATTTGCAAGAGGAATATGAGGTGGAAGATATGAAAAGATGGTAGGATTGTAAGATTTGTGAGTAGGATAGCGTAATTCATCCACCAGGAACTTGAAGCGAAATTTATGCTTTTTCATTTGTAAGATGGATGTTGAAGTAACCAAGGCATTACCAACTTTGTTCTCAGCTTTAGGAATGGGCTGAAGTATAACAGATATGAGATCATGCTTGAAGTAGTGCACCATTTTTCTATAGAAAATCAGCTTGTCATCTTTTATTTGAGACTCATTATTTTTGAGCAGATTTTTATTTTTACTTTTCTTAGGTGCGGATACTGCCACAATGTGGTTTTTTTCATCCGACCATTGCTCTTTTCTTTTGACTTGATGACTGTGATACTTGATTGTTGATTCAATCTTTTTTGTTGCTAGTTCTTTGGTGGAAGAAGTAACAGGTGTTGATGCAAGATGAAATGAAGTGATTGGTTCAATAGCATTTATGCGAGGGGTGTCATCTCTGGTAACAAGAGAGGTTGAGCCTATAGGGTAAGCTCCAAAAGTAGCTAGATCTAGACTTGTCATAGAAGGACCAACGTAGTCCACTAAGGCAATACAAGGAACAAACTCATCAGACCCCACACAAGACCCATCAACCACGTCGGGATGGTTACTACAAGAATGGACCGTATCAACATCCATATCATCAATAGATATACATTTTTCTCCCCAAAGAAGTGAAGTAGAGGGAAGATCATTGCCCATGTGAGCCATAGTGTGTATTGGTGACTCATCTATATCTATGTCTGAATTACTGAGCATGGGAGTATTTCGGGCATCTTCTCTATAGATCCACTCGTGAACAGCTTGTTCTTCTCTTTCTACTTCTAAAGGAACAGATGAAGGAACAAAAGTATCAAAGATCACCATAGCAGAAGTGGAAGGCTTCATGTGATCAGAAGGTCTCCCATATGACCTAGGAGAAATAGGCATAGAAGCAAAGGAACCCAGTGTATATTCACCCATACCAAGGCTCATCATCTTAAGTGATTTCTCAGCAGCAGCTAGAGACGTACTAGGATCAACAAAAGGTTTATTATGAGGAATAAATTTTTCAGTAGCAGCAAGAGAATTGATAGCAATAGTATGGTCTCCAGGAATCACAACCTCAGTGCCATTGTATGGAAATTTGACGCACTGATGATAAGTGGAAGGAATAGCCTGCATGTCATGGATCCAAGGATGACCCAAAAGAATGTTATATGCAAGTGGGATGTCCAATACTTGGAAGCTAATATCTTTCATCACAGGGCCCACTCAGACAGGTAGCGTGACAAGACCTTTGGAAGATCTTTCCACTTCATCATAAGCTTTTATAGTAATCTTCTTCTTGGAATCCACAGCCAATTCTGACAAACCCAATTGTTGTATGACATTGAAAGAAACAATATTTAACCCTGCACCATTGTCTATCAGGACTCGGCGGACTCGGGTATTGTAGACTAGAACTTCAATGTGTAAAGCTAGATTATGTGGGTGAGAAATAGATATGTCATCTTCTCCAGAAAAGGAGAGAGATAGCGGAGATGAAATGTGGTTGACCATAGCCTGAAATTGATCTGGATCAATGTCATTGGGAACACGTGTTGTACGTAGAGCCTCATCAAGAATCTCTCTATGCGAAGAGGATAACCGAAGCAACTCAAGGATAGATATATGTGCTGGTGTCTTTTGCAAATGTTGGACAAGATCATAGCTAGGGGTGGCTGAAGGAGCCACTTGTTTGGAAGGCAAAGCTTTCTTGGGATCTTGCGCAGTTTTAAGGACAATCTTGGCTTGCCCCCTAGTAACAACATTCAGTATCTCACTTCGGGAAGATGAACTACCACGTGTTTGCAAGACTAACTTTGGCTTACCATGATTGGTGTTATTATCATCTTGAGACCTCATCATTAGAACACTCTCAATGGGCTCTACCATGTTAATCACAAGTGTATTAGAAGGATACGTGTAATTGATCTTTGCATCATGATTCTTCTTATGTGTTTGAGAGGTTTCCCCCTTATCATGCTTAGGTAGAGGATCTTTGAAAGCTGTGTGATCAGAATTTTTAGTTAAGCCATCAATGGAGATTGTGCCATTCTCAATAAGATCCTGAATATCATCCTTAAGCCTAAAACAATTGTCTGTTGGATGTCCCTTGTTTCTGTGATAATGGCAGTAATGATCCTCTCTCCACCAATCGGGCTTATTTATCGGATCCCAGTTACCAGGTTTATCAGGAAGTGTAAGATATCCATTGTCAACCAAAGTCTTAAGGATCACATCGTAAGGTTCTGCCAACTTGGTATAGACTCGCTTTTGAAATGACTTCTTAGGCTTATCTGCATATTGAGGTTTAGGAGCATTGTGAGTGTTGCTAGCTTCTTGTTGTTTTGCTGCATAGATAGCATTGGAGAGATTGAAAGCGGGCTCTTTAACTTTAGGAGCGTCAACAACCCCATCATTAACAACATACTTGTTCTTATTCCAAGGTTTGTTCTTGTCTTTACCATTGCCTTTAGCATCTTTATTAATAACAATATCCCCTTTTCTTATAGCTACATCCTCAATCCGATATGCACTTTCAATCATGTCATGGAAGGAGGAGAACAGTTGCTTCCTTAGATCATAAAATAGCTCAGGCACAAGTGTGTTGACGAAAATGTCAATCTTTTCTCTTTCAGGTAGTTGACGAGGATATCGAGAATACAATGACCTCCAACGTTGTAAGTAAGTTGAAAATGGCTCACCTTGATGTTGTCTTAGATTACTGAGATCTATCATAGTGACAGGTTGTTGGATGTTGTAAGAGTACTGTTGGGTAAATTGCTGAGCCAACTCATCAAAAGTCTTAAGAGGTGGTGTCAATTTTGCAAACCATTCCAAAGCTTGGCCTCTTAAGCTTCGAGGGAATAAGCGTAGGAGATATGTGTCTTCATGAAGAAAGTCCATACTAAGAACATAAAAATGATGCACATGGTCATGAGGGTCACCATTTCCATCATACTTGTCATATTTAGGAACCTCAATATCCTTAGTAAACGGGACCATGTATAGATCTTTATCAAAAGGAAGAGCACAAATTGATTGTACAAAAGAGACCTTTGGAGGCTCTCTTTCTAATGCCATTTGGGTAAGGCGTTGATTTTTTCGACGTAATTCTTCTTGAAGGACTTCCAATTCAGTTGGTACTCTTTGTTGGACAATTTGTCTCACATCATAGCCGGGAGGAAGCTTGTATCCTCTAGAAGTCATATATTGAAAATATTGATCGCCATTATGCTCTAAAAGCTTATGCATCATTCGTTGGAAATCCACATCTTGTTCACATCTCATAAGATCCTCACTAGAAATCTCATCATTAGCCTCTGCCTCATGTTGAGAGGGGGGAGGTCTAGGAGGTGAAGAAGGCATAGCAAAAGTTGGCCTTGGAGGAGATCTTGGTGGCATGTTGTTGTCATTGTTGCCATTGTTAAAAAGAGGTCTATGCTCATGATTACTAGTCTCAGGTTGCTCATGAAATGTCCCTCTATAAGCCATGCGCCTAGTAGCATCCATCCTTTGTTGATTGTGTTCTTTGTCTAAGCGTGCTTGATTATCCTTACGCTCAAAGTGTTCTTGCAAGAGTTGAAACTTTTCTTGTTTAGTCAAAGTGAGTGAGACACTGTCTGTGTTTTTGGGGGTCTTGAATGCGGAAAAGAGGAAACCTCCTTTATACCACGGTGTAGCCTTAGAATTCTCAGATTGGTCAGAACTAGAACTGTTGTTGCTAATGGGTGCTTTGGAACGTCTAGTTGGAGAAGGTAACTGTGTATAATTGAACGAAGGATGACTCTCCTGCTCAAATTGAGACCGAGTTGTAACTGGCATGAAAAGAGATGTTGGTTGACTAATAGAATGAGATAAAGTTTCTCAGATTTGAGATAAGCAAGGCTAATAAAGATCACTTGTCAAAGTAGAACAATAGAGAGATGGCTCGTCAAAAGTGCTCAAGCACTTACAGCAATCAATTGACTAAAGCCGAGCAGCGAGCAAGAAGCTCAATAAGCAAGTAGCTAGAGAGGTAACCGTGATGCGATAAGTGATCAAGAGTAGCATTCGTTAAACTCAAATCTAATAGTTTTAACTCATTTGTTTTAGTCTAGAACAAATCTAAGCATGTAGATAACTAACCAGTTTTAGGTAAGAACAGAAAAAGACACTCTACGACAGGTTAAAGTGCAAGTTTAGCAACTCCAGATTGCAACAGTAATAGGACAGTAGAATAACTTAGGATTCTTGGTTGAGGGTATGCAAAGATACTTCAATATCATATGACTCTTGACCAATGAATGTGGAAAACTCAGTTTTGAAGCGCTTGGACCAAATTTGTAGATTGAATAGTGCAATTTCTCAGTTTGACAAGCAGTAGCAATAGATAAAAGATAGGTTTGCAAATAGTATGGGATCAAACATGTCATAGAACACTTGAAACAAGGGCAAAAGCAACCTTGCCAAGACAAGCACTTGTGATATCAAAATAAGGAACCTTATGAATGCTACCGTTTGTTTGAATGTTGAGGATGTTTACACTGGTATAGCACAAT
>BSBK01003511.1:1557500-1595000 GCA_027943335.1 Chamaecyparis obtusa | reverse complement strand
CAGGTTTTGGATATTCTTTCTGTCATGTTTGGTTGCTATGCATATTATGTGGTGGGTGAGCTTGTTTTATGATGTATCTGGTTTTGCATGAGTTATTCTAACCCTAGGTGGGTTTGATCCTAAAGGTTTCTGGTTTTGCATGTTGAATCTAGTTGTAGAGATTCAAGAGTTGTGTTAACTCAGAGTTCTTATTGTTCATGTGAAACCCTAGAGTAGGTCATCTAAGTGTATATCAGGAAGTGGCTTATGAATTGGTGCCAGAGCCCAGAAGTGGCTACCAGGAGATCCCATTACAAGTAGTTTAATAAGTGATAATTAATAAACATTGAGAGTTTAAAATGAACCTAATAAGATATTTGTGCCTCGCCCATGCCTAAGTTCCCGATTGAGATTCTCTAGGATGGGAGTTGAGATGATGCTTGCTGCCTATATGGACTGGAGATGGCATAGGTAGTACCTTGTCTACACGAGAGGTTACTATATCCACATAGAGTCACTAGGGCACCGGGGTCTGAAGGGACTACCAAGATAACCCTAGATTTGACTTATGTGATGACACTTCTTGTATGCATCTTAGGTTTCCTATGTGTTCTATTTGCCTCTGGTTGAGTATGTTATACCTTGTTGTACCTTTGAGTTAGAAGCTTTCAGGACCTTCTTCCTTGGTTGTTGTTGTTGTTTGTTATCCGAGTGGGTTCTGATGTTATCCCCTTAGCACGGTGGGAGTGGACCGTTTAGGTTCACGAGGTCGGGTTGTAGTGATTCTTTTACCATTTGAGATTCTAACATTCATGCACCGAGGCTGGATGATCCATGTTGCAGTTGTTATTTCTTGTTCTTCTTCTTCTTGAGATCTTGTATCATTGTTTCAGTTATCCAGAGTTATCATGTTGTATTTCTTTCCAGTTATTGTATTCACATACCCTGCGACATGTGCAGTGGATGCTTATTGTTATGGTCACCTTATGGTACCAGTTGTATTTATGTATTCATGCATTGGACGTTGTATTTATCTTTTAGATGTAATCTTGGGATTTATATCTTTATCTTATATTACCTAATTAACTCTTTCATAATCTACATCAAGGAACCCTTGAGAGTTGTAACCTTTGTAAGTTGTTTATTGCTATGATTTGCATCCACATTGTAACCTTTGATGTTATTGATTGTTAACATTAAAAAAAAAATATTCTGCAAACTTAGTCACATGTTTAGGTTAAGTTCTTCTGGGTTCCCTGGCGGAGCATTACAAAACATCATCAGTATTAGTCTTCCCATCAAGAGTAATAGATCGTATACCTTTAATCAAACAAGGTGCATTGTTTCCAACTCTAACAACTCCTCCATCATAATTGTTAAACTATATAAAATTTTTCATGTCTCCAATCATATGATGTGAATAACCACTGTCTCTAATCCAATCAAATTTTTTTCAACATGAGAAACTAGGGCTTTTTCTTCCTTAACATCTATTTCAGGATTTTCTTCTTTAATTGCTACAAATCCTATGTCATCATTATTCTCAGTATCACTTTCGCTTAAAGTTCTCTCTATACTTGCTTCAAGATCTTCATCATTAGCATAACAACATTCCTTAGATCTTCTAGGCTTGAAATTGTTTTTGTACTTTTTAACTCTCTTAGGACATTTAGAGGCAAAATGACCATATTCTTGACAAGTCCAACATTTAAAATTTTTCTTACCGTCTGGTTCTCTCTTCACAAGTAAGGCAATACCTTCTTCAATCTTCTCATCTTCTTCATTTCTAGATCTTCTGCTGCTAGCATAATCTCCACTCACACTGATGCTTCTTGACAAAGTAGGGCGAACACTAAGAGCACTGAATGCTGTCTCCATTCTAGGCAAATCTCCTGATAACCTCAGCTTAATTTTTGCTACTTCGAATCTTCCATGAAGAGTCTCTCTTATAAAGTTTGAAGTAGAAGGTATAACTTGTTCAATCATCTGTGTTGTCTACTTAAACGCAGGAGTCAATGTCCTCAAAATTTTCCATATAACTTCATTTTATGTCTTTGTTCCTCCACAAGATTTTATGCCTACAACAATTTCTGACATTCTACCAGTATAGCTTCTAACAGATTCATCTTCCATCATTCTTATATCTTCAAATGCACATATCCAATTATGTAATCTAACTTTCTTTGCATGTTCATCACCTTCAAAAGTAGACTGTAAAGCTTTCCAAATTTCATGAGATATTTTCAAACATTTTACCTGACTATACTCATTCTCTAGAAGGGATGTCAAAAGTGCTTCCCTGGCAAGTGTGTTACACATGAATAGATCTCTCTCATCATTAGAACATGTCTAAAGATTATCCTCATCAATGATAGTTTTCTCATCCTTTGTATTCAACCAATAACCTAGTCCTAAACACAGTAGATGTGTCTTCATCTTTTCTTTCCAGCTGTCAAAATTCACTCCATCAAACTTAGGGCTTTCTTTTCTGAAATTTGCCATGGATCTCCTTAAGATGCTAACATTTTCTTTCAAGAACCTGTCGCTCTAATACCAATTGTTAGAAAGTAAAGTCCACCAAGATAACTAAGAGGGGGAGGGGGTGAATCAGTTATCTCATAATTATAACTTTTATCAACTTCAATATATTTTAACCACATAAGCAATATAATTACCAACCACAGAAAGATATTCATACACAATAACACAATGACACAAGATATGTTGACTAGGGAACCTCTTGATCAAAGAGTAAACCCCGGTGGGAATGATGCCCATAAAAGATGCACTAATATGAATATTCCTTGTGAAAGGATGGACTCTATTAGGAGTCTTATGAAATACATTCAGTACATATGAATCCCTATTAGGAGATTTTGAATCCCTAATATTAGATTCTAACTCTGTTAGGAGTTATGGAAGATAGAAGGACCCACTACCCAAACAACTTCAATGGCAAGATCACTGAACACACTATCCAACTAATCTCTAGATTATTCAATAGAATAAAATCAAATCATTATTTATCTCAACAATATGTTACCTCTTCTCTGACTGCGCCAAACCGCACTCACTGCTACACCAGATCTCAATTTTAGATATTTGTACCTCGCATGTCTTCCTTCATAAATTCTCTTTCACAATCCTTCACTTTATCAATTCAATTCATCTCTATCACTTACAACAAGGAAAAACATTCCTTCCTTTATACAATACTCAAGTAATTACAAATGAGTCAGCATCCAATTACAAAATAAAAGTTTCCACACGTTACAACAAAAATTACACAAAACTGTCGGCTTCCAATTAGAATAATTCTTCACACGTGTGACCTCAAATTTTGCACTATTATCCACATCACTTTCAACATGTCTTCAACTACTCTTTAACTATGCAAAACCAAATTCCATCCTGATTAGGAAATATCATCTGATTTCTACAAACCACTACTCAGGAACACTGCCTGAATACTGCTTCAACCAAAATACTCATAACTTCCATGAATAAATGAATTATTGTCTCTGCTCTTAACCATGAACATACAACATATCAAATATTAAATCCTCAACATCACCTAGCTTTATCTCCAATATCCCATGTGCGCTAATCAAAACACTATCTGCTCCTTCGCTAATCTCCAATAGATCATTGTGTTGACATCAATGACAATCATAGTCATGAATGCAAAAACAACTGCTACAGAATGGCTGCCAATACTCCCATACGATATATTTAGCATTTATTCCTAATAGACACAGTTTTTGGATCACTTGAAACAATCTTTAGATCTCTAGAGAACACCAAAAGAAAGAAAAAAACCTTAATCCATCTATATAATTATCAACACACCTTCAACCCTGATTTACAAAGTGCAACCTTCTGGAAAGCACAAATAAACCATTGTTCACCACAACTATCAAACTATTATTTTCTACTCACCGAACCACAAACATCTAGACTCGGATTTTGAATATAAGAGTACAAGAGTGAAGCATTGTTAAACATAATTTTCACATGATCACAAGATACATATATGTCTTCCACTATTCTAAATAAATAAACTTACTTCACTAAGTAGCATACTTTTGGACCACCTCTGTAATTCACAATGTTTGACAACAATGCCAATAGTCATCCAAACATATATTTCTATCAATAACATTTATCAAGCTCATAGAATTATAATTTTTTAAAAGAAATAGAGATAAAGCTTGTATAACTATTGTCTCTAGGAGACTCACCCACAAAACTAGGCATAGAAGTAGGGAGAATCTCTATGATTTGGAAAAGAATCAACAATTAATAATAGCACAATCCAATGAGGTACAAAAAATAAAATATAGAATATAAAAGAAGAGGAAACTATGCGGGCAATTTTAGACATTTTTGGCACTACATATGTCCCCTATCCATGATTTGTTCCATTTAGCACCTTTTAATTCCCCAAATTTTTCTTGCAAATTCTCCTCTATCTCTCAACAAAGGGTCACAATATCTTGTTTATCATAATGTTTTCATGTTTTCTCTAACCCATATCAAGAATGAAATGTCATGGGAAGATGAGCCATGCTTCTCAATGGAGGGCCGAATGGTGTCATTTTTCATTTATTTCATGTTGTCTCCATCCACAACATTCTATTGGATTTGACTTCTTTTTCTTTTTCTTTTTTAATAAATATTATAAAATTATTATTTTTAATTTAATTTATTTTATTTTCTATTCATTTATTTATTTTATTCTTACTTTATTCCCATAAGGTAAGGCTTGGAGTTTAATTTGATTGATGTTATTTATTTATTTATTGCTAACAAAATAGTGAGCTTAGGGTAAGCATTTTTTCAAGAGGGGGAAGTAAATGAGTTAAAATAAAATAATTTTATTAGAGTGAGATAATTCTTGATAGGTCAATGGTAACTTTTTATAACGATAAAAAAAATCAATCTAGGGAACTCTATCTCTATTAGTCTAAGTTATAAGGTTCATGGTTTGTTCTTGGCATAGGTTTCCAATTCTATTTTTTTGTTGCATCCTGACAACCTTCATAATTATCCAATACTTATACATACATTATAACAATATTAGTATAGAGTTATTGTAATTAACATAGCATATAAGTTTGAATGTAACTATTTCATAAATAAAATGAAACCATTAAATTTATAACTTCTCCATTATTTATAATTATATTATGCATGTTTATTAAGAAGTAAGTTCACAACATTCACCACTAAGTTCAAAATATTAAAGTTATCATGGTCTAGATGTTAGAGTTTTGGCTTCATCCAAATTACATCGGGATGATAGGTGAATAAAATACTAAAATATAGCCCATACGGTTGTTGTGTATTATCACTTAAATTATGAAATGTAAATCCAAGTATAAATTTTATCTCAATGCTCTTCATTTTTATATCACTACTCGATCAACTAAAACTTTGAATACTTCATCCTTGACATCCTTATCGGAATAGGTTAATTTGTCTCCATGTATGTAAATAAGTTGTAATCCTCTATTGAAGTCAAAGCATATCTTCTCCCAATTAAATAAAGAATTATTTGGATTCAAATATATCCAGTTCAATTCTTTCAGTAATTCTTCAATGAGATGGGTGATGTGTTTTAGTGCCTCTTCTTCTGAACATTCAGGATGGTCCCTTATATAAGAGGAAATGGTAGTTGCAATCTCTCCATGGCGCTTTTCATCCTTCAACAACATTAGAAATTTGTTAATATAAAAAAATATAAAATAATGTTTCTATATTTAGTGTATATATCAAAATAGCATCAATCAAACTTGAATTTCTCATGCGTCATCAATTAATCATATACACATCCACATGAGCTCATCAAATCTGGATTGGTTAAGGAATGTCTTCTAGATAAATTCATCACTTAAAATAGGTCCTACTAATAGGATAAAATGTAATAATATTGGTCCAATGGTTGTACTTGGTTTAGCAGTTTTCATGTACTCGTTATAGGTAGGAACATATCTACTTTATTTCCATTGCTCTTGCTCAAGGCTAGCCTCAATATAGTCTTCCCACTAAAATAAAAAAATGAAGTTTAGTTAGCATTTTCTTTCACGAATGCATTCCCTGATTTATATATTCTATTTACTTTAGAAAGGAGATCAAAATCTTTTTTCTTATATTTTTTCTCTATCAAAACTAATATTAAGATGTCTCTTGTTAGTGTCTAATGAATGGTTTTTATGTAGGCATAATCAATAATAACATGTTACAACACTAAGTATAAAACTCTTAAAAGACAAAAAATATTTTAAAGCAAACAGCTTAACATAAATATTTAAGAAATATTACAATTTTTCCCATAGGATGGACATAATAGAGTACAACAATATAATACAACATTCTTTGTTTTCTTAGTTATTGATGTCAACGTTAATCAACCATTTCAATTAAAAAGAGACCTTGAATTCATTGAACATTACTCTTGTACGAGATTTTTCTTTTCCTAAAAATATCCACCATCCATCACTTCATACATGTCTTATTCATTAGTTTCATAAGGTTTGATTTGTATAAAATCAATGTATTTTGTAAGAGATTTTGTAGGTAATGTATATATTAGGTGGATCTAATGGCAAGTTACAATTTTCTAATCCTACCGTGCTTTGTAAATTTTTATCTTAGACAAATAATACCTTTTAGCTATTGTTTTCAAAAATATATTAAAAATGGTTCAAAGAAGTATACATATTGCTTTTGTAATAAAAGCCATCATGTCGCGTCCTTGTCTTTTGGTGGCTTCATTTGTTAGTTCATGCACCATTTTGAAAAAAAATTTGAGATACAATTTGAAATTTTGTGGCATATTTGTCACAATTGAGACATCCCATCCTCGAACAATGACCTGCTTAATAAGTTGGACTTGTTCAAATGTTGCATAGTCATCAAAAAGGTCATCCAAAAGCATGGCAATGTTTGAAATTTTGACAATAATAATTCTGGTGCTAGAAAACTCCACTTCATTTGCTACACTAACCTCTCAAAAGAAATATTCAATTAACTGGTCTCTCATTACAAATGTTTTTGGGATGCTAGAATTGACCCACCACCTATGATACAAATCACAATTTATGAGAAAAAAATAAAGAAAAACATAAAAATTTAATTTAGAACAATATAAATAACAATCTATTAAAATTATGATGCATGTTTGATCGTTGATTAGAATTGAAGAGGAGATCTAAAGAGATTGATAAGTGAATGAACTTAAAAATATTAGAAACAAAAATAAAAAAAACAAAATTATAACTACTTAAGAAAAAATATTCTAAAATAGATGCCGAAATAAAATAAGAAAATTGCTAAAGACATTTGTACACCTTCTTCATTGAACTATACGAAAAATGTTTGTAAGAATAAATAATAATTATATTTTAAAAATTATAAAGATTGTATGAAAGTATCTAAATTATTACTAATGTACTAGAATGTATCCATTTTAATTTTACAGATACATACATACCGTTCCTGAGATTCTTCATCTCCATCTTGTATGTAAATTGCAATATATTAAAATCCAGCTTGGCTAGCTCTAAACTTTTCTCGCCCTTCAACATGAAGACAAGAAGAAAATCTTTCTCGTCAGCATAATAAGACTCAGACATTTTCAGTATTTGACACTTAAAGAAACAACCTTTCTGTCTAGTGTTTGACACATGTGCCTCCGATCATCTAGCTCATAAATTTCTATGAAGTTTTTTTCCTCCCATTTTTAACAAGTCCACGGAAATTCATATATAAGGGCCTACTCCACCTACAATATTGAGATGAAAATTAATTTAGGATCTCTAATCTCTGGCTTAATTGCTTCCTATTATTTTAATAAGGAATGAAAGATAAAAGCTTAAGTAGTTACCTCTTTTAAAAAACTTGTGTTATATGTAGTATCTTCAATTTTTTCTAATATTTTTTGAAGGCGTGCATAGGTAAAGATTTTTAGGGAATGCCACCCTCGAAGCTTTCAAAGGGTTGAACGTGCCTCTCATCCCATATTATTTGTAGCATAATCTGCAATAGTGGTGTTTATCTATACAACTGAATCCTTTGTTTGCAGCATACATTCAAGTAACTTGTAAATATAAAGTGCATGAAAACAAACAATAAAACATTCATGAAATGTAACACACAATAAAAGTATTTTGTTTAAGCAAAAAACCTTGTTAGAAAGTAAACAATGCGGTGGGGATGACACCCACAAATTCTTCACTACTGTGGTAAATAAAGTATGTCAGTTAAGGCTACAATTGTGACCAGTTCTGATGATCTTACCCTGTTAGGAGTAACATAAATCAATTAGATATACCTTGTGAAATGATTTTAGCAACACCAAATAAGTGTGCACTCGGTTAAGAGATTTACAATAGACTATTAAGTATAATTTGTTAAGAGATTTTCAATCCTACTATATTGATTAGAATATAACAAAAAATATCTGTAAATGACAACTTCAACATGTTTGAATTGGATCTTATGAAATACCTAATAGATTTCACCTTGATGTCTAGTGTATTTCCCTATGTTCTCCTTGGTAGCCTTGTATGTTTCTGAATAAACTAAGTACTATCTCTCATACCTGCTCTATCATGTAAACCCTTGTCTGAATTCTGATGTCATGTAGGTAACTACTTCGTCATGATCTCCTATTATGTTGTTAAGTCAAAATGACACCAATTACAATTATATAGCAAATTGCTTCAACCTAATTAGGTTTACAACATCTTAGGAAACCTAAGATCTATGGTGTACAAAAATAACCTATATCTAAAGTTATTAAATAAGAATCATCACAAAATTTAATGATTACATCCATAATAAATGTGCCTCGATCTTGGAAAAATGTTTATAGATCCGTGTAAACCATTTACATAGATAAATGTTCCATTGTTGATTACTATGTTATTTCTTGAACAACTCCGTAAACACTACATTCTCTATTCGGTAAATAACTTGATGTTGAGTGTGTAGAATTATCGGTGTTCACTGACTCGGTGCTCGATAAAATTTGATGCTCCGTAAACATACTCGGTTAAACTAGTATCCATTTAACTTTTAGTTCTGCCTTTTGACTGCTCGGTATGAAGGCTTTGTAAGTTCAACTGACTAGCTTTTATAGCTTCTTATTCCATATTTTACCGCCTGATCAACATAGATTACAGACTAATCTTAGTTGAAACTAATGACAACATCTAATGAACAAATAGAGAAAACACCAAAATTTTCACAAATTTTTTTTGGACTAGGACAATAACTAAACATAACCACAACACTAGATGACATTGTTAGAAAGTAAAGTCCACCAAGATAACTTGGGGGGGGGGTGGGTGAATTAGTTATCTGATAATTATAAATTTTATCAACTTCAATAGATTTTAACCATGTAAGCAATATAATTACCAACCATAGACAGTTATTCATACACAATGACACAATGACACAAGATATGTTGAGTAAGGAACCTCTTCATCAAAGAGTAAACCCCGATGGGAATGGTGCCCATAAAAGATGCACAAATATGAATATTCCTTGTGAAAGGATAGACTCTGTTAGGAGTCTTATGAAATAAATTCAGTACATATGAATCCCTATTAGGAGATTTTGAATCCCTGCTAAAAGATTCTAACTCTGTTAGGAGTTATGGAAGACAAAAGGACCCACTGCCCAAATAGCTTCAATGGAAAGATCACTGAACACACTGTCCAACTGATCTCTAGATTATTCAATAGAATAATATCAAATCATTATTGATCTCAACAATATGTTACCTCTTCTCTGACTGTTCCACACAACACTCACTGCTACACCAGATCTCAATTTCAGATCTTTGTACCTCGCATGTCTTCCTTCATAAATTCACTTTCACAATCTTTCACTTTATCAATTCTATACATCTCTATCACTTACAACAAGGAAAAACATTCCTTCCTTTATACCACACTCAAGTAATTACAAATGAATCAACATCCAATTACAAAATAAAAGTTTCTACACGTTACAACAAAAATTACACAAAACTGTCAGCTTCCAATTAGAATAATTCTTCACTCATGTGACCTCAAAGTTTGCATTGTCATCTACATCACTATCAACATGTCTTCAATTTCTATTTAACTACACAAAACTTGATTCCATCCCGATTAGGAGATATCATCCGATTTCCACAAACTGATACTCAGGAACATTGCCTGAATATTGCTTCCACCAAAATGCTCATAACTTCCATGAATAAATGAATTACTATTTGTGCTCTTAACCATGAACATATAACATATCAAAGAGTAAATTCTCAACATCCCATAGCTTGATCTACAATATACCATGTGCGCTAACCAAAACACTATCTGCTCGTCTGCTAATCTCCAGTAGATAATTGTGTTGACATCGATGACAATCATAGTCATGAATGCAACAACAACTACTATAGAATGGCTGCCAATACTCCCATAGGATGTATTTAGCATTCATTCCTAACAATATACCCCATTAGCATTGATGGCAACATAGATGAAAAACATCCAATGTTCCATGAATCCAATACTGCAATTCTGCTGCTCTTAAAAAATATTTTCAAATCCTCTTCATCAATCAAATCTTACTTCATTTTCCTAGTCAGTTCTCTTGAACAAATGGTACAAATGGTTTTTCATGTACACTTCTCCCCCGTTGACATCAATGATAGAAATTTCATCATTATGTCAACAACTCTAATGTCAAAAGACACTGTTCAGAAAATACATTCACTAGAGTCCTCATGACTCAGCTTAGATACACATACTCCCCCATAAGGAAGTACCAACATCCAATCCAGAAGAAAGATAAGACTCATATACCACTTGATGGATGCAATCAATTTGCATCACTTCTCAAAAGTAGGCTGGGGCATAACCCCAAGCATACCTCTTAGATGCTCAAATGTATCCTTAGGCAAAGGCTTTGTAAATATGTCTACTATATGCTCCTTTGTGCTTATGTACTCAACTCTGACTTCCTTCTCAGCAACTTTCTCTCTTATTACATGATACTTAATCTCTATATGCTTTGTCTTAGAATGTAATATAGGGTTCTTAGACATACTAACTGTGCTGGTGTTATCACAATATATAACAACAGGGTCAAAAAAAATCTATTCCAATATCCTTCAACATCTTCTTCATCAAAATTATCTGGTTGCAATTGTTTTCTGTTGCTACGTATTCTACTTCTGTTGTGCTTTGTGAAATACAATTCTTCTTCTTCCTTAGCCAAGAAACCAATCTTCCTCCAAGGAAAAATGCTCCACCACTTGTGGTCTTTTTATCATCAACATAGCTTCCCCAATCAACATCTATATATGCACATAGGGTAAAATCATCAAAATTTTCATACCACAATCCATAGTCCATTGTGCCTCTTAAATATCTCAATATCCTCTTTACTGCTGCATAATGTGATTCTCTAGGTTCAGCTTGAAATCTTGCTACAATTCCAACTGAATATGCTATATCAGATCTTGTATGTGTCAAGTACAACATTCCTCCAATCATAGATCTGTACTTCTTCTGTTCAACTATAGGAGTCTCATTTGTGCTAGATAATTTATGTCCAATTACCATAGTTGTTCCAACTAGTTTACAATTCTCCATTCCAAATATTTTTAACAAATCATTCAAGTACTTTGTCTAGCTTACAAAGATACCATCATTGTTATGTATTATTTGTATTCCCAAAAAGTATTTCATTTCACCAATCATACTCATTTCAAATTCAGTTTTCATTTCATCAGCAAATTTATCACTAGCTTCATCTTCTCCTCCCATAATAATGTCATAAACAAAAATAACTATAATTAACAAACCATTTTCAATTTCTTTTGTGTATAGGTTGCTATCAGCTGTTCCTTTTGTAAATCCCAATTTTAACAAATACTTATCCAATCTTGCATACCAAGTTCTAGGTGCTTGCTTTAGTCCATATAAGGCTTTCTTCAGTTTACATACCATGTCTCATTCTTGAGTCAAAGGAAAACCTTCAGGATACTCAATATATACTTCTTCTTCCAATTCTCCATTCAGAAATGCTAACTTCACATCCATCTGATATACTTTGAATTTCTTAAAAGTTGCGTAGGCCAAAAACATTCTTACTACTTCAATTCTTGCTACTGGTGCAAAAGTTTCTTCATAGTCAATTCCTACTTGCTATGAGTATCCCTTACATACCAATCTTGCTTTGTTTCTTACTACTTCTCCTTGTTCGTTCATCTTGTTTCTGAATACCCATTTAGTTCCTATAAAATTCTTATCTTTAGGTCTAGGGACCAATTCCCATGTCTTGTTCTTTTCAATCTGATCTAGTTCTTGTTTCATAGCTTTAATCCAATGTTCATCTTCACAAGCTTCACTAGTAGATTTAGGTTCAATTTGAGAAATCAAATGTAATTGTTCTTGTACCTTATTTCAAGTTAGAAATCCTCTATCTATGCTTCCAATAATCTGCTCAACATGATGATTCCTTGATAAGTTCCTGTTAGGTGTCACTGTCTCAGATCTCACTTCAGGTGTCAGTTCTTTAATGATTCCACTATGGCTTTCATTCAACAAGTCACTGTCAATCTCATAGAATAATTCATTAGTTTCAGTGTTAGGTTTAGGATGAGTTCTTTCATCAGATTCATAATCAAGCATTCTTTCCTGAATTTTGAACTTTTCATCAACTTTAACATTTGCGCTCTCAATAATAGTCTTAGTTCTCTTGTTATAACATCTATAAGCTTTTCTCTTCAAAGAATAACCAAGAAATATACCTTCATCACTTCTAGAATCAAACATTCCAATATCATCATCTCTCTTTATATAACATTTTCTTCCAAAAATTCTAAAATACTTAACTAAGGGTGCATGTCCAAACCATAATTGATAGGGTGTCTTATCTATGTCTACTCTTATTTGTAATTTGTTCATTGTATACACTGTTGTGCTCACTGCTTCTCTCCAGAATATCTTCACCAAATCATTCTAAACTAACATAGCTCTTGCTGCTTCAGTCACTAATCTATTTCTTCTTTCTACAATACCATTTTGTTCAGGTGTTCTAGGGGCTGAAAACTATCTCTTAATACCATTCACTTCACAAAAGGTGTTAAACTTTCTAGAAGTAAATTCTCCACCTCTATCAGATCTCAAATATTTAATTTTCATTCTAGATTCATTCTCAACTTTATTTTTAATGATCTTAAACTTATCAAATGCTTCAAACTTTTCTTTAAGAAATGCAATCCACATCATTCTTGTAAAATCATCAATAAGAATCATAAAATACCTTTCTCCATAGAATCCTCTAGTCCCTGTAGGACCGCTCAAATCTGTATGAACAATCTCTAACTTATCTGGAGATGTAAACTTCTTACTATGAAATGAACTTCATTTATGTTTCACCATCACACATTCCTTCCAAATCATGTTAGTAGGCTTCATAATTTTAGGCAAATCTCTTACTACAAGTGTAGTACTTATTTTCACAATGTTATCAAAATTTATATGACAAAATCTTCTGTTCCATAACCAACTATCATCAATATTAGTAATCAAACATGTCATCTCAGTAGGATTCAACTAAAATACATTACCTCTGGTTCTAGATCCAGTTCCAATCAAATTTCCATCTTTATCTTTTATCACACAAGTTTTCTCAATAAACCAAACTTGATATCCCTTATCAACTATCTGTCCAACACTCAAAAGATTATGTTTCAAACCATCCACAAAGTAAACATCATTAGTATTAGTCTTCTCATGAAGAGTAATAGACCCTATACCTTTAATCAAACAAGGTGCATTGTTTCCAACTCTAACAACTCCTCCATCATAATTGTTAAACTTTATGAACTTTTTCATGTATCCAGTCATATGATGTGAACAAACACTGTCTATAATCCAATTAGCTTTCTTTTCAAATTGAGAAACTAGGACTTTTTCTTCTTTAAAATCTATTTCAGGATTTTCTTCTTTAATTGCTACAAATCCTATGTCATCATTATTCTCAGTATCACTTTCACTTAAAGTTCTCTCTATACTAGTTTCAAGATCTTCATCATTAGCATAATAACATTCCATAGATCTTCTAGGCTTGAAATTGTTTCTATAATTTTTAACTCTCTTAGGACATTTAGATGCAAACTGACCATATTCTTGACAAGTCCAACATTTAAAATTTTTCTTACCGTCTAGTTCTCTCTTCACAAGTAAGGCAATACCTTCTTCAATCTTCATGTCTTCTTCATTTCTAGATCTGCTGCTGCTAGCATAATCTTTGCTCATACTGATACTTCTTGACAAAGTAGGTGATGCAGGAGCATCCTGGGTGTAAGAGCAATCTTGCATCACCCAAAAAAAAATATTTATATTTTTGTATTCAATAAGGGCTATCTTGTGCAGAGTTGCTATTTGTGGAAACTTGCTATTTTTAGTAAGTTGGTTTTACAATCTCAGAATGTTCTAATTTTACATGTGGAGGTTCATCTCAGTCATATCAGCCTGCCAACAAAGTTTCATGGCTAGATCAGGTCTAGTTTTGAAGATATTGAAGATTTTCGGTATTGGCAGCAGGGTACAGAAACTTTGAACTCAATTTTGAAGGCTTTAGAGGCCCCGGATGAGGTCAAAAAATTGGGTGACGGGTGCATCGCGTGGGTCAAACCTATAGAGCACTTTGTGGTATTTCTGAAATGGGTTTATAATAGTCAATCAGGTCAACTGGTGATGACTTATGGTCTCCGGAAGTCGGGCCACCTGAAATGGCAGAAAATAATTTTCCTTCAAAATTTTTGTTTGGGTTTCAAAACTCATTTTGAGCTGAATTTGATGTAATAAATTGTAAAATAAAATAATTCTAAGTTTGGTCGGCCCTTAGGGCTAAATTTCTGGAACCTTCTCGGGCGGTGGAAATTGCCTATATAAAGAAGGCCCGTAGTGTTGTCTAGGGCAGTTCTAGGTAGTAGATCTGGGTATTGATTCAAGGCTTTGTCCTACAGAATATTGTAAGGGAATGCCCATGTGGCTTTTCTTATTGTAATTCTAAAAGTTTGTAATTCCACATTTGTGGAGATAATTAGAAGCCAATTTTCTATTCTTGCATATTATTGTTGTTGTTTCTCTATTTCTATTATGTGTTTGTGGTATTAAGGGGAGCACCCTTCATCAAGAGAGGATGAGCACCCTTCATCAAGTGGTATCAGAGATAGGTTTTCTTGAGTGTGTAAATAGATCGTCGACTGTGAGGTAGTTTGCACCAGGACCATGGTTAGAGTTTTAGCATGCATCGCTAAAATGCCTCCATGAAGAGAACGTGGCAGAAGAGCTGGTGCTGTGACACATGAGGTTAGAGAGCTACAGAGACAAGTGCGAGCATTGCAAGAAGAGATTCAAAGAGGAATAAATCTTAATGTCAGAGATGAAAGTGAGGATGAAGCCGAAGAAGAATATCAAGGAGGAGAAGCCGAAATTGTGAACCAGAAGGAAGAATGACTTTTTCAAGCAATTTCTAAGATTGGGAAAAGACCTAAGATTGAGGTTCCTACATTTTTTGGAAATCTTAACCCAGAGGAATTGATTGACTGGATCAATGAATGTGAGAAATATTTTGAGTATGAAGATGTTGAGGATCCTGATAGGGTCAAATTTGCGAAGGCCAGACTGAAAGGTCATGCGAAGATCTGGTGGCAAGAAATTCAATTGGAGTGAAATAGAAGAGGAAAAGATAAAATCACAAGATGGGATCAGATGGTGGATAAATTGAAGTGACAGTTCATTTCTGTTGATTATGAGCTTGACCTACTAAAGAAAATGCAAAGTTTGAAGCAAGCACGAAGATCTGTTCAGGAGTATACAAAAGAGTTCTATCGACTCCTCATTAGAATAGGCCATGCAGAAGCTGATAAGGAGAAAGTTTCTCGATACCTTAATGGGTTAAGGCCAAGCATTTAGGAGGAGTTGAATCTAGTTTGAATGAATAGTATTGAGAAGGCATACTAGTTTTCCCTAAAAGTAGAGGAAAAGCTGAACAAGAAGTTTGAGAGCAGACAAAATGGAAGAGGTCGTGGTGGAAGATCTGGTGGACGGTCATATGGTGGCCGAAATGAAGATTTGAAAAAGAAGGATGAGGCCAGTAGTAACTAGAATCAGAGAGGAAAAAATTCCAATCATTTCCAAGATTAGAATAATAGAGACCAGAGAGGAAGAGGAAGAGGACAAAGTTCAGGAAGAGTAGGCTTCCGTGGAGCATGTCTTCACTATGGAGAAGAAGGTCATAGGGCATTTGAATGTCCTCAGTGCCAAGGCAGAACAGATAGGAGAAATGAAGGCCAGGCCAGAGTTGCACATGTAGATGAAGATGCCAGATTATCAAATTCTGAAGATGCTGAAAGAGGAGAAACACTAATTAACAAAAGAGTCTTGCTGAGTGGTGAGAATGAACCTGAACAAAGGAGGAGCTTGTTTCACACTAGATGCAAGTGTGAGGGTAAATGTTGTGATGTGATTATGATAGTGGAAGCACTGACAATTTGGTGTCAGAAGAGATGGTGACAAAGTTGAAGCTCAAGAGACAGAAACACCCACATCCATATCGGATTGCCTGGGTGCAGGATGACCACAAGGTCATGGTCAGTGAACAGTGCCTAGTAAAGTTTAAGATCGGCGGGTACCAAGATGAGGTACTATGTGATATAATATCTATGGATACATGTCATATGTTGTTGGGTAGATCGTGGCAGTTTGATAGATGTGTTGTACATGATAGTCGTGTGAATACCTATTTCCTGACAAAGGATGGAGTGCGACATAAGCTAAAGCCATTGAAGAAGACCGAAGAAAAGGTATGTGGTAATGCAAGAATAACATTTGTTGATGGAAGAAAATTCCTAGATGGTATGCGGCATGAGCATGTGTGTTTTTCTTTAATTCCAAAAGCTAGTAAAGAAGAAGTAGAGGATGTACCTGTAGAGGTTGCAGATTTGTTGAATGAGTTTTAGGATATTGTATCTGATAATGTACCTGATGGATTACCACCCATAAGGAAGATCAGTTATCAGATAGATTTGATTCTAGGAGCCAGTTTGCCAAACAAGGCAGCACACAGAATAACACCAGCAGAAAGTGAAGAGTTGAACAGACAAGTACATGAGTTGTTACAGAAGGGATTGATTCGAGAGAGCCTGAGTCCATGTGTTGTACCAGCAGTATTAGCACCAAAGAAGAATGGAGAATGGAGGATGTGTATAGATTCCAGAGCAATAAACAAGATCACAATCAAGCATAGGTTTCCATTGCCACGAATGGATGATATTATGGACTGTTTGAGTGGAGTTGTGTATTTCTCAAAGATAGATCTGAAGAGTGGATATCACCAGATTCAGATCAGAGAAGGAGATGAATGGAAGACTGCCTTCAAGACAAAGGAAGGACTGTATGAGTGGTTAGTCATGCCTTTTGGGCTAACCAATGCACTGAGCACTTTCATGAGGCTCATGAACAAGGTTCTGAAAGAATTTTTGGGAAAGTTTGTTATTGTTTACTTAGATGATATTTTGATCTTTAGCAAGACATTTGAGGAACATATGATGCATATTCGTATGGTGTTTGAGAAGCTAAGAGATGAGAAATTGTTGATTAATTTAAAGAAGTGCACTTTTGTGAAGAAAGAGTTAGTGTATTTGGGATTTGTAGTTTTAGCAGAAGGTCTAAAAATGGACCCAGAGAAGGTACAGGCTATCCTTGAATGGCCTACTCCAAGGAGTGCTACCGAGGTAAGATCTTTTCGTGTCTAGGTAGCTTTTACAGAAAGTTTATCAAAAATTTTAGCAGTATTTGTGGACCCTTGACTAAAACAATGAGAGGGGATAGAAAAGAGTTTAAGTGGACTAATGGGGCAAAAAAGAGTTTTCAATTGTTGAAACAAAAAGTTACAAAACAACTTGTTTTAGCACTTCCAAATTTTAATAAGGTGTTTCAAGTAGATTGTGATGCTAGTGGTACTGCAATAAGAGCTGTTATGAGCCAAGAAGGTAAACCTATTGCTTATTTCAGTGAGAAGTTAAATGATGCCAAGAGGAAGTATTCTGTTTATGATCAAGAATTTTATGCTATAGTTTAGGCATTAAAGAAGTGGAGACATTATCTACTTCCTAAAGAGTTTGTCTTGTATATTGATCATCAAGCTTTGCAATATTTGAATAGTCAAGGAAAGTTGAATCAGAGGCATTTGAAATGGGTTGAGTTTTTGCAGAGTTATACATTTGTTTTGAAACACAGAAGTGGAAAGTCTAACAGGGTTGTAGATGCTCTTAGCAGAAGGCAACTATTGCTGACAGAGATGCAGATTGAGATGGTTGGGTTCAAGGAGCTCAAGAATTTGTATCCAGAGGATCCTAATTTTGGTGGAGCTTGGAAAGCTTGTAAAGAACATGTTACTCTAGATAGGACGAAGTGGCTGGATTTTATCATCCAGGATGATATGCTATTCAGAGGGAGTCAGTTGTGCATTCCAAGAAGTTCTATGAGGGAGAATCTCATCAAAGAGAAGCATAGTGGAGGATTGGCTAGACATTTTGGTCGTGATAAAACCCTTGCTTTGGTTAGTGAAAATTATTATTGGCCACAGTTACAGCAAGATGTGAAGAAGTTTGTACACAGTTGCAGAGTATGTTAGATGGTGAAGGGAGTGAAGTAGAATACAGGGTTATATCAGCCATTACCTATACCAGAGAAGCCTTGGGAGGATATCAGTATGGACTTTGTTCTTGGTTTACCGAGGACACAGCGGGGACATGATTCAATTTTTGTAGTAGTTGACAGATTTTTGAAGATGACACATTTCATTCCCTGCAAAAAGACTAATGATGCTGTTCATGTAGCAGAATTGTTTTTCAGAGAAGTAGTGAGAATACATGGTTTGCCAAAGACCATAGTTTCAGATAGAGACACTAAGTTTGTTGGATATTTATGGCGTACATTGTGGAAGAAGTTGAAGATAGATTTGAAGTTCAGTTCATCGCATCATCCACAGACTGATGGATAGATAGAGGTGGTGAATAGAAGTTTGGGAAATCTGCTGAGATGTTTGGTTGGAGATAAGCCAAAAGGATGGGATTTGATTTTACCACAGGCAGAATTTGCATACAATAATTTTGTCAACAAGAGCACTAGTAAATCACCATTCTTGATTGTATATGGAAGTAGTCCAAGAAATGCATCTGAATTGACAAAGATAGATAAAGGAGAAATAAGTAGTGCTGAAGCTAAGGATTTTGCAGAGCACTTGAAGAACATCCATGAGGAGGTGAGGAAGCATATTACCAAGATGAATGCGCAGTATAAGGCTAAGGTAGATGAGAAAAGGAGGCATAAGGAATTTCAAGTTGGAGATGAAGTCATGGTTCATTTGCGGAAGGAGTGATTTCTGGTTGGTACATATAACAAGTTGAAAATGAAGAAGTTTGGGCCATGTAAGATACTGAAGAAGCATGATTCAGGAAATGCATATGAGGTAGACTTGCCTAGTGAGCTAAATATTTCATGAGTGTTTAACATTTTAGATTTGACAGAGTATCATGAAGGAGGTGTTGAAGATGAGGTTGCAGCAACACAATGGAGTATTCCAGCAACCAGTTCAGATATCAAGGAGATTGAAGACATACTAGATAGTCGTGTTGGCAGAAGCACAAGGAACAAGACATATGAAGAGTATTTGGTCAAATGGAAAGGATGACCTGTTGAAGATTCATCATGGCTAACAAAGGAGGAGGTTAACAGTCTTGGTTTTCCTCTGCACACCTGAGTTGTGACAAGGTCACTTCTCAAATTACCCCAGGTGTCTGATGCAGGAGCATCCTGGGTGTAAGAGCAATCTTGCATCACCCAAAAAAAATATTTCTATTTTTGTATTCAATAAGGGCTATCTTGTGCAGAGCTGCTATTAATGGAAACTTGCTATTTTTAGTAAGTTGGTCTTACGATCTTGGAATGTTCTAATTTTACATGTGGAGGTTCATCTTAGTCATATCAGCTTGCCAGCAAAGTTTCATGGCTAGATCAGGTCTAGTTTTGAAGATATTGAAGATTTTCGGTATTGGTAGCAGGGTACAAAAATTTTGAACTCAGTTTTGAAGGCTTTAGAGGCCCTAAATGAGGTCAAAAAATTGGGTGATGGGTGCATTGCGTGGGTCAAGCCTGTGGAGCACTTTGTGGCATTTCTAAAATGGGGTTATAATAGGCAATCGGGTCAATTGGTGATGACTTATGGTCTCCGGAAGTCGGGCCACCTGAAATGGCGGAAAATAATTTTCCTTTAAACTTTCTGTTCGGGTTTCAAAACTCATTTTGAGCCGACTTTGATGTAATAAATTGTAAAATAAAATAATTCTAAGTTTGGTCGGCCCTTAGGGCTAAATTTTTGGAACCTTCTCAGGCGGTGGAAATTGCCTATATAAAAAAGGCTCGTAGTGTTGTCTAGGGCAGTTCTGGGTAATAGATCTGGGTATTGATTTGAGGCTTTGTCCTATAGAATATTGTAAGGGAATGCCCATGTGGCTTTGCTTATTGTAATTCTAAAAGTTTGTAATTCCACATTTGTGGAGATAATAAGAAGCCAATTTTCTATTCTTGCATATTATTGCTGTTGTTTCTCTATTTCTGTTATGTGTTTGTGGTATTAAGGGGAGCACCCTTCATCAAGAGAGGATGAGCACCCTTCATCAGTAGGGTGAACACTAAGAGCACTGAATGTTGTCTCCATTCTAGGCAAATCTCCTTATAACCTTAGGTTTATTTTTGATGCTTTGAATCTTCCAAGAAGAGTCTCTCTTGTAAAGTTCGAAGTAGAAGGTATAACTTGTTCAATCATCTATGTTGTTTGCTTAAATGCAAGAGTAAATGTCCTCATAATTTTCCATATAACTTCATTTTCTGTCTTTGTTCCTCCATAAGATTTTATGCCTGCAACAATTTCTGACATTATACCAATATAGCTTCTAACAGATTCATCTTCCATCATTGTTATATCTTCAAATGCACATATCCATTTATGTAATCTAACTTTCTTTGCATTTTCATTGCCTTCAAAAGTATAGTGTAAAGCTTTCCAAATTTCATGAGATATTTTCAAACATTTTACCTGACTATACTCATTCTCTGGAAGAGCTGTCAAAAGTCCTTCTCTGGCAAGTGTGTTACACTTGAATAGATCTCTCTCATGATTAGAACATGTCTCAAGATTATCCTCATCAATGATAGACTTCTCATTCTTTGTCTTCAACCAATAACCACAGAAAGATATTCATACACAATAACACAATGACACAAGATATGTTGACTAGGAAACCTCTTGATCAAAGAGTAAACCCCGGTGGGAATGATGCCCACAAAAGATGCACTAATATGAATATTCCTTGTGAAAGGATTAACTCTATTAGGAGTCTTATGAAATACATTTAGTACATATGAGTCCCTGTTATGAGATTTTCAATCCCTGCTAAAAGATTCTAACTCTGTTAGGAGTTATGGAAGACAAAAGGACCCACTGCCCAAATAGCTTCAATGGTGAGATCACTGAACACACTATCCAACTGATCTATAAATTATTCAATAGAATAATATCAAATCATTATTGATCTCAACAATATGTTACCTCTTCTCTGACTGTGCCAAACCGTACTCACTGCTACACCAGATCTCAATTTCAGATCTATGTACCTCGCATGTCTTCCTTCATAAATTCGCTTTCACAATCTTTCAGTTTATCAATTCAACTCATCTCTATAACTTACAAGAAGGAAAAACATTCCTTCCTTTATACCACACTCAAGTAATTACAAATGAGTCAACATCCACTTACAAAATAAAAGTTTCCACACGTTACAACAAAAATTACACAAAACTGTCAGCTTCCAATTAGAATAATTCTTCACTCGTGTGACCTCAAATTTTGTGCTATCACCCACATCACTATCAAAATGTCGTCAACTACTCTTTATCTGTGAAAAACCTGATTCCATCCTGATTAGGAGATATCATCTGATTTTCGCAAACAGCTACTCAGGAACACTGCTTGAATACTGCTTCCACAAAAATGCTCATAACTTCCATGAATAAATGAATTACTGTCTACAATCTTAACCATGAACAAATAACATTTCAAAGATTAAATCCTCAACATCAACTAGCTTGATCTGCAATATCCCATGTGCGCTAACAAAAACACTGTATACTCCTCTGCTAATCTCCAGTAGACCACTGTGTTGACATTAATGACAATCATAGTCATCAATGCAACAACAACTGCTACAGAATGGCTGCCAATACTCCCATAGGATATATTTAGCATTCATTCCTAACAGACATAGTTTTTGGATCACTTGAAACAATTTTTAGATCTCTAGAGAACACCAAAAGAAAGAAAAAAACCTTAATCCATCTACATAATTATCAACACACCTTCAACCTTGATTTGCAAAGTGCAACCTTCTGGAAAGCACAAATAAAGCACTATTATCCACAACTATAAAACTATTATTTTCTGCTCACCGAACCACAAACATCTAGACTCGGATTTTAAATATAAGAGTACAAGAGTGAAGCATTGTTAAACATAATTTTCACATGATCACAAGATACATATATGTCTTCCACTATTCTAAATAAATAAACTTACTTCACTGAGTAGCATACTTTTGGACCACCTCTGTAATTCACAATGTTTGACAACAATGACAATAGTCATCCAAACATATATTTCTAACAATAACATTTATCTAGCTCATAGAATTATAATTTTTTAAAACAAATAGAGATAAAGCTTGTATAATTATTGTCTCTAGGAGACTCACCCACAAAACTAGGCATAGAAGTAGGGAGAATCTCTATGATTTGGAAAAGACTCAACAATTAATAATAGTACAATCCAATGAGGTAATAAAAATAAAATATAGAATATAAAAGAAGAGGAAACAATGCGGGCAATTTTAGACATTTTTGGCACACATTATGTCCCCTATCCATGATTTCTTCCCTTTAGCACCTTTTAGTTCCCCAATTTTTTCTTGCAAATTCTCCTCTATCTCTCAACAAAGGGTCACAATATCTTATTTATCATAATGTTTTCATGTTTTCTCTAACCCATATCAAGAGTGAAATGTCATGGGAAGATGAGCCATGCTTCTCAATGGAGGGCCGAATGGTGTCATTTCTCATTTATTTCATGTTGTTTCCATCCATAACATTCTATTGGATTTGACTTCTTTTTCTTTTTCTTTTTTAATAAATATTATAAAATTATTATTTTTAATTTAATTTATTTTATTTTCTATTCATTTATTTATTTTATTCTTACTTTATTCCCATAAGGTAAGGCTTGGAGTTTAATTTGATTCATGTTATTTATTTATTTATTGCTAACAAAATAGTGAACTTAGGGTAAGCATTATTTCAAGAGGGGGAAGAAAATGAGTTAAAATAAAATAATTTTAATGGAGTGAGATAATTCTTGATAGGTCAATGGTAACTTTTTATAATGATAAAAAAGATCAATCTAGGGAACTCTATCTCTATTAGTCTAACTAAGTTATAAGGTTCATGGTTTGTTCTTGGCATAGGTTTCCAATTCAATTTTTTTGTTGCATCCTAACAACCTTCATAATTATCCAATACTTATGCATACATTATAAAAATATTAGTATCGAGTTATTCTAATTAACATAGTATATAAGTCTCAATGTAACTATTTGATAAATAAAATGAAACCATTAAATTTATAATTTCTCCATTATTTATAATTATATTATGTGTTTATTAAGAAGTAAGTTCACAACATTCACCACTAAGCTCAAAATATTAAAGTTATCATGGTCTAGATGGTAGAGTTTTGGCTTCATCCAAATTACATCGGGATGATAGGTGAATAAAAAACAAAACATAGCCCATGCGGTTGTTGTGTATTATCACTTAAATTATGAAATGTAAATCCAAGTATAAATTTGATGTCAATGCTCTTCATTTTTATATCACTACTAGATCAACTAAAACTTTGAATACTTCATACTTGACCTCCTTATCGGAATAGGTTAAGCCATCTCCATGTATGTAAATAAGTTGTAATCCTCTATTGAAGTGAAAGCATATCTTCTCCCAATTATATAAAGAATTATTTGGATTCAAATATATCCAGTTCAATTCTTTTAGTAATTCTTCAATAAGATGGGTCATGTGTTTTAGTGCCTCTTATTCTGAACATTCAGGAAGGTCCCTTATATAAGAGGAAATGGCAATTGCAATCTCTCCATGGTGCTTTTCATCCTTCAACAACATTAGAATTTTGTTAATATGAAAAATGTAAAAAAATGTTTCTATATTTAGTGTATATATCAAAATAGCATCAATCAAACCTGAAAATCTCGTGCATCATCAATTAATCATATACACATCCACATGAGCTCATAAAATCTAGATTGCTTAAGGAATGTCTTCTGGATAAATTCATCACTTAAAATAGGTCCTACTAATAGGATAAAATGTAATACTATTGGTCCAATGGCTTTACTTGGTTTAGCAGTTTTCATGTACTCGTTATAGGTAGGAACATATCTACTTTCTTTCCATCGCTCTTGCTCAAGGCTAGCCTCAATATAGTCTTCCCACTAAAAATAAATAAATGAAGTTTAGTTATCATTTTCTTTCATGAATGCATTCCTTGATTTATATATGCTATTTAGTTAAGAAACGAGATTAAAACATTTTTTCTTATATTTTTTCTCTATCAAAAGTAATATTAAGGTGTCTCTCATTAGTGTCTAATGAATGGTTTTTATGTAGGCATAATCAATAATAATATGTTACAACACTAAGTATAAAACTCTTAAAAGACAAAAAATATTTTGAAACAAACAACTTAACATAAATATTTAAGAAATATTACGATTTTTCCCATAGGATGGACATAATAGAGTACGACAATATAATACAACATTCTTTGTTTTCTTAGTTATTGATGTCAACATTAATCAACCATTTCAATTAAAAAGAAAGCTTGAATTCATTGAACATTACTCTTGTACGAGATTTTTCTTTTCCTAAAAATATCCACCATCCATCACTTCATCCATGTTTTATTCATTAGTTTCATAAGGTTTGATTTATATAAAATCAATGTGTTTTGTAAGAGATTTTGTAGGTAATGTATATATTAGGTGGATCTAATGGCAAGTTACAATTTTCTAATCCTACTGTGCTTTGTAAATTTTTATCTTAGACAAATGATACCTTTTAGCTATTGTTTTCAAAAATATATTAAAAAGGGTTCAAAGAAGTATACATACTGCTTTTGAAATAAAAGGCATCATGTCGCATTCTTGTCTTTTGGTGGCTTCATTTGTTAGTTCATGCACCATTTTTAAAAAAAATTCGAGACACAATTTGAAATTTTGTTGCATAATTGTCACAATTGAGACATCCCATCCTCGAACAATGGCCTGCTTAATAAGTTGGACTTGTTGAAATATTGCATAGTCATCAAAAAGGTCATCCAAAAGCATGGCAATGTTTGAAATTTTGACAATAATAATTCTGGTGCTAGAAAACTCCACTTCATCTGCTGTAACCCCCCAAAAGAAATATTCAATTAACCGGTCTCTCATTGCAAAAAAAATTGGGATGCCAGAATCGACCCACCACTTATGATACAAATCACAATTTATGAGAAAAAAAGAAAAAAAAGAAAAACATGAAAGGTGTTCTTTTGCTTCTTTGAGTTTAGCTATGGCCATTTCCAGATCTAGCTTTTCATTTTCAATCACCTTGTTTAGTTTGAATACCTCCATTGTCCTGGATCTTTGCTCAAGCTAGTTAAGCTTTGTCTTGAGAACCAATGCAGCTCTGATACCAATTGTTGGAAATATTCAGGAATTAACCAAGTTACTGAGAGGGGAGGGGTGAATCAGTAACTCCAAATTTTCTTCTAATTTTAACATGTATTTTACTTTTTTTTTTAACCTTTGCATACAGAAATCATGAAACTTGAAAACATTCACAATAATGACACATAGATTTGGTTACCCAGAAACCTTCCAAAAGAAAGTAAAACTGGGGTGGGGATGAGACCCACAAAGCTTTAATACTGCAGAATAAAGTTGGCCGGTTAAGGCTTACAATTTGATCACTTCTGATGATCTGCCCTGTTAGGAGCAATAAGGATTGCTAAATCCACCCTGTTAAAGGATTTACAAACATACAGTGAAGTATGCACTCGGTAAAGAGATTTATACAAAGACTGTTAAGTCTACCCGGTTAAAGGATTTAGTACTAATTCACCTGTTAGAATGAAACAGTAGATCTCTGCTTTGCAACTGGATTGCTGATTGAGATTCTCTGATGTACTGATCACCTTCTGTGATGAATTTGTCTTTGCTGTACCTTATACTTCTGAAGCCTTCTGCAATTCGCTTATTTCTGCCTTTCTTTTTCTTTCACATATATTCTCCTTGATGCATTTCATCTTTTTACAACATTGTTTATATACAAGTCTCAAACAATTAATTACAATTACAATTACACAGTCGGCTTGACAAATAAACATAAGTGCTACTAAGTCGGCCCAAATATGGTTACACGGTTCCTTCAAACTGACTCGGTGACTTTCTGATACTCGGCGTCCACTGCATTACTCGGCATCGTCATGCACTCGGTAGAAGTGAAGGCACAGTTCATACTGATCACTTGGTAGGTTTTGAACTCGGTAAGTACTGGTGACTCGGTAGACAAAATGTTACTCGGTTTTCATTGTCCTGATCGGTTTGTACTAACTTGCTCGGTTTGCACTGTTTGCTCGGTTTGCACTGTCTGCTCGGTTTGCACTGTCTGCTCAGTTTGCACTGTTTGCTTGGTTTGCACTATTTTCTCGGTTTGCACTGTCTGCTCGGTTTGCACTGTCTGTTCGGTTTGCACTGTTTGCTCGGTTTGCACTGTCTGCTCGGTTTGCACTGTCTGCTCGGTTTGCACTGTCTACTCGGTTTGCACTGTTTGCTCGGTTTGCACTATTTGCTCGGTTTATATCCAGAATAAAAATAAGTGTTGTCACTAGTGGCAATTCTGCTTAATGCCAACAGTTGAAATATTGCATAGTCATCAAAAAGGTCATCCAAAAGCATGGCAATGTTTGAAATTTTGACAATAATAATTCTGGTGCTAGAAAACTCCACTTCATCTGCTGTAACCCCCCAAAAGAAATATTCAATTAACCGGTCTCTCATTGCAAAAAAAATTGGGATGCTAGAATCGACCCACCACTTATGATACAAATCACAATTTATGAGAAAAAAAGAAAAAAAAAGAAAAACATGAAATGTTAATTTATAACAATATAAATAACAATCTATTAAAATTATGATGCATGTCTGATAGTTGATTGGAATTGAAGAGGAGATCTAAAGAGATATATAAGTGAATGAACTTAAAAATATTAGAAACAAAAATAAAACAAAACAAAATTATAACTACTTAAGGAAAAATATTTTAAAATAGATTGCAAAATAAAATAAGAAAATTGCTAAAGACATTTGTACACCTTCATTGAACTATACGAAAAATGTTTGTAAGAATAAATAATAATTATATTTAAAAAAATATAAAGATTGTATGAAAGTATCTAGATTATTACTAATGTACTAGAATGTATCCATTTTAATTTTATAGATACATACATACCTGGAGAGATTCTTCATCTCCATCTTGTATGTAAATTGCAATATATTAAAATCCAGCTTGGCCACCTCTAAAATTTTCCCGTCCTTCAACCTGAAGACAAGAAGAAAAACTTTCTCGTCAGCATAATAGGACTCAAACATTTTCAATATTTGACACTTGAAGAAACAACACTTGTACCTCCGATCATCTAGCTCATAAATTTCTATGAAGTTTCATGCCTCCCATCTGGTACAAGTCCGCGGAAATTCATATATAAGGGTGTACTCCACCTATAATATTGAAATGAAAATTACTTTAAGATCTCTAATCTCTGGCTTAATGGCGTCCTAGTGTTTTAATAAGGAATGAAAGAGAAAAGCTAAAGTAATTACCTCTTTTAAAAAACATGTGATATATGTAGTATCTCTAGATGTTTGTAATATTTTTTGAAGGCAAGCAGAGGTAAAGATTTTAGCCTCATCCATAATCGTCTCTCCAGGCAATTCCACACTCGAAGCTTTCAAAAGGTTGAGCATGCCTCTCATCCCACATTCTTCTCTAATATTAATATTACTATTCCTATTGCTATTGCTATTGCTATTGCTATTGCCATTGCTATTGAAGAAGAAGTGCCCATTTTTGTCCTTGAAACCCTGAAGCACATATGCTTAAAATCAAGTACGACATGAGCATGGAAATAAATGATAATGGAAAAACATGTTAAAATGTAAAAAGGAGACCATTGCATTTTTAATTAATACCAAAATGCAATTACTAGTTAATTAATACATCATAGCGACTAAGTCTTAGTAGTCTGAGTCTTAAAAATATTTTGACTTCTTTAACGAGTGTTTCAACGCGTTTGTGGTATTCAGATTCCTGCACATGAATACAGTACAGTACATGATCATGAGCAGTGAAGATGTTGCAAACATTAATAACTAAAATAGAAATAGAAGCACACACTTCTTCTATGTTCAAATTCCTCTTCGCCATGGGAGAATTAAGGAGGTCGAAAAGAATTTAAAGTACACACAACTGTTTACGAATGCACTTACGTTGCTACCTATTTATAGATGCATTACCCAAAGATATTATATTATATTATTGTGAACAAGACAAAAGACAAGAGGATCTCACCTATACCATATTTCTCCCCATGTCTAACAAGACAAAAGAAAAAAGCATCTCACCTATACCACATTTCCCCTTATGTCTAACAAGACCATATTTCTCCTTATGTCTAACAAGACAAAAGACAAAAGGATCTCACCTATACCATATTTCTCCTTATGTCTAACAAGATATATTTCTCCTAGAGCCATGAAAAATGTGTGAACTTTTAGAAAGGAATATATGAACAATTTTGGTTATACATTGATTCCTCCTTCCTGACATTGTACTTAGCCTGTACATGCATGAATTGATAAAACAAAAGACAAAAATGTTGTGTAGGAAACAAAGAAACCGATATATTCGTTGCACATCTAGATTAGTACTAGAACTGAGCAAGGGAAGTGCAATTTTTTAAACTATCATATAACATTGGAACCTCTTTAACGTTTATTGTTTTTTGTTCTTTTTAGTGTCAATGTACTGTCTTATCAATGTTTGTGTCTTGAGTCTTGTTCTAGGGAGAGCATTGAATCTTGTTACACCAATAGAATATGATGATTAAACTTTACAAGGTACAATATTACTCTAGTTGATGACCACTCTTAAGAAGGAAGAATCATGGATCTAGGTTCTCATCATACTGGGCTATTATATTTTGTGAGCTACAAGATTGAAGAAACCTCTATTAGACATGTTATCGGAGAAGAAAATATGTGATATATATTTAGTATAGATGCATTGAAGATTGGTTGATGAAATTGTGTTAGGTGTTTCAATAATTGTAGCTTCCAATTATTATTAATATAATAATAAAAAATTATAATGAAGTCATTATCATGTCACGAGTTGAAGGGAAAACTCTTAAGATAATGATGATGTGCTTCTTGCAGTTTTCTTGTTCTAGGAGTGTCTTTCTGGATTTTGTAGCATAAGGATTTGGATGATAATGATGAATTATGTAATATGATTATTTTTTGGGAACTCGACCCTAACACCCCCATACTGTGGATTATCCATAGAAAAATCACACAAAACTTCAACAGATAACAAAAATTTCAATCAACCTAGGGTGTGTTCTCTAATTTTGCACCATAAGGATTTGGATGATAATGATGACATATTTAATATGATTTTGTTTTGGGAACTCAACCTCAATACCCCCAAGATAGTGGATTATCCATGGAAAACTCACACAAAACTTCAATCTAGATAACAAAAATTTCAATTGACCCTCCTATAACCCAAAAGTCTAAACCAAAATATTATTTGGAAATCCAACAATTCTTATGTTAATGAGAAAATGTAGTAATCACTATGGTGGGAAAAAATGCAATGGCCACATAGGCATCAACACATCTAAACATCAGCATAACGGTCTTCTCATCGTAGCTTCTTACAACTATTGGGCTTGGCGTAGGACCCAATACAACAATCAAATAATAATTTAAAATAAATGGTGGGGATTATTTCAATAAGGTTTTGGACATAATTGAATTGTTAGTTATCAAAAGTAGGTCATGCATGTCAAATAGAAAATGCCTTTAGTATAATAATAAATTGAAACTTAAATTTAATTTTCAATTATATTATTCAAAACATATTATTAAAAATACTTTTATTGTAATTAATCTTGATTCTAATTATTTCTTAAATAACAGATTAAATAAAACATAGGTAGTAATATAAAACATAAAACAAAATCCTTACTAAAAATATATATTAACATTATTTCCCATCATTTTCACGATATATTAAATTTTGTCCAAACAAATTGAAAAAAGGTGATTAAGTAGTATCAATCTCCAACATGACATCAAGTAAAAAATGCAAACATTGGGTGACGTTTTTTTCATGGACCCCATTTTTATCAACAATAATTTCCTCCACGGGCCAAAAAAATTGATTGCCATTGAATGATGGGTTTGAAACAACCGTGCGAGAATGAAAATAAAACTAATGGGATAGTGATACATGATAAATGGGAAATGACAGTGTATTTTCCTTGTACATCAAGGGAGAAAAAATCAACAAATAGAACTCTTTCTATCATTAACCATAGTAACTTGTGCAGTTAAGCTCTCCGTAGATCAATTTCTATCTTTACTTCTCAATCTATCTCAATCTCTCTATCTTTTCTTCTCCTATTCCTTTCACTCTATATTCCTCTCTGCCCTCCATATTTGGATACATCTCCCTCTCTTTATTCATCCATCTCTCTCCATTACCCCCTTCCTATACCTTTAAATCTCTACATCTCCATATTTCTTCCCCCATCACTCCCTCTACCTCTATCTTGTTAACTCTCCATCCTATTGGAATTATGGACAGGTGTGTACTGAGAGGGGAGGGGTGAATCAATACCCTTAAAACTTTTCAAATAAATCCTTGCAAACATCAAATTCAATAACTAATTGTGTAACTTTGCATCCAACATACATTCAATAATATAACTAAAATGTAAATGCATGAAAGTAAATCAGTAAAACATTCATGAAAACTCAATACACATGACACATGTATTTTGGTATCATAAAAACCCTTGTTAGAAGGTAAAAATTGCAGCAGGGATGGAACCCATAAAGCTTCACTTCTACAGAAATAAGGTTGGCGGTTAAGGATTACAAGAATGATCACTTCTTGTGATCTAACCCAGTTAGGTGTAACAAAAAGATCACCTATATCTACCATGTTAAAGGATTTTAGAAACAAAATTCATGTATGCACTCAGTTAAGATATTTAACAAAGAACAGTTAAGTCTGTTAGAAATAGGAAATACTGAGAAGGGGGGGGTGAATTAGTATTTCACAAACTTTTTCTTTTGCCCACTTATGGATATAACAGATTACTTTAGTGCATACAAATATTATCAAGCTGATTAACAAACATAGCAGTAAATAGAAAGAACTCATAACACATCATATGTTCTCGAGGAAACCCTGGCCAAGGGAAAACCCCGGTGGGGATGGTACCCACAAAGATCACTAATCAAAATTATCCTGTTAGGGATATTGGACCCTGTTAGGAGTCAATTTACAATATATAGTAGATCTATCTTGGTTAAAGGACTTTAGGCCTTGTTAGAAGCCTTAACCCTGTTAGGAGTTAGATTACAAAACCTGATCACCAGCTGAGCTCACTACCCAAACAGGTAATACAAAAATGTTTTTGACTGTAATATGGTACTGCTTACAACTTCGCATCAATAGCCTTTGCTGCTATCACAATAAACAACTATCGCAAGTTATCTCTTCTTTCTTTTTACATATCACTTGCATATTTCATTACATTTCAAGTATGCCTAATATATGAGTTATTAAAGCTAATAACTTTACATGGTCAGCATCCAAAATCTTTATCCAAGAGTAAACATCTAGGATGTCATCCCTTCATAATTTTAAGTCATTATTTTGACAAGAAAAATATAATCCCTTAACTCTTTTGCTAAAATTGTCTCCAAAACTGTTCTGTCTGCAAAACTATCTTCGGTAAACTTTGAATAACTTTGTCCGTACTACTCCAAACTTTATGTGCACTGAGATGGGGTATCCTCATACTCTATAGAAGCTTTAGTTAACTACGCAAACAAAAATATTGCTCCAGTGGACATCGCCAACTAAATCTTCATCGGGTTCTCTGTCAGGATCACTGTATCCATACTTAGACAATTTCTTCCTTCAACTTTCCATACTTGCATTCCAGATTCTGCACTCTCAATAGAGATCATATGTTTCCATAATGACAACATCTATGCATCCACATTAGCCAAATTGCCAACAAAGTCCTCTCTATTAGGAGATTTTGAATCTGGTACAATTGTTAGAGTAATAGTGATATATGACCTGAATGAAATACAACTCAAATTGATGATATCAAATCCTTTAAATACAATAAAGATATCACCTTTCTGTGATGAGTATATCCTTCAAAATTTCTCAATAGCCTTACAAGTGTTCTGTTAAACTAAATACTTCTTTCCAAATCTTTCTGTCAAAACCCTTTTTGAACTTTAGATATCTTTGAGTGTGGCTACTCCATAAAGATACTTTTAGAAATGACATCCTTACAAATTTTATATCATACTGATCTTGACCTAACTAGTGTTTTACAATATCTTAGTGTATCATCATAAAATGGAAGCACTTCCATTTAGGACTGGTTTAGCCCTCTGAGTAAGTGGTTTTGGGTCATGTCAAATGCCTTGAATGGGTCTTTGCCTTGGATTTGGTTTTTCCCCTATCTTGCCCTATTTTCCACTTCTTTCATACCTATTTATGGTATCTTGCTCTGAGATTTTGAGGTTCTTAACCTCAAGGTCAAAGTCGACCTTCTAGGTATACTTCACTTTTTTTTCATCTTAGGTTGTTATTTTATTTCAGAAGACTTGTATCTTCTTTGAGCAGTGTATACTTCACTTTTGTAGCATTCTTTTATGCACACAAACTAACATAAAGTGTCATTCTATTGCATGTATAGGATCTTGCACATGTTCATGCTCTTTGTACGCGCACTCCATTATAAAGTGTCAGGGGGGTTTGATGTTTGCCTTTATTTTCTATCTACTTTTGTCATGTGAGCATTCCTCCAATGACCTTAAAGCATCAAGTATCTTTATTTGTATTTGTACTCTCTCTGCATCTTTGATGTTCCTGGCATCATGCAGTTCATATTGGATGATATTTTTAGTGAACCTATCATTACTCCCTTGTCAGCATTATGGAGGGTTTCTACTATTGGCTCTACTACTTCCTTGGTTCGATAGTGTAATCTATGTATTCAGTATTCGATTCTATGTACTAGAGGCAGATGCAGTGGTTGGGTACCTATGCATTCTAGTGAGATGGATCATTTACCATATGGACACTCTTTATTTCCTATTTTTGGATGCACTTTTCTAATTTTGATTGACAATCTCTTTAGACTTTTGGTGTTTTTATACCATCTATATTTTTGAGTTCAGGTGCTTTCCTTTTTTTTGCCTCCTCATTCAAGTAGTGTCATTTGAGGGAACTCATACAAATTATAGTATTCTGTATCTTTGACTTCAATTATTTACCTTTGTTTTCCTCTTGATTCAAGTAGTGTCATTTGAGGAAACTCATGCAGATTAAAATCTTCTCTACCTAGTCATATTTTAGTGGAGGATCTTCAGATCATTAGTTACTTCTAGTGAGATTTTGTAGCTTTTTGCTTTAGTGATATTCTACATGTTCATCCTCGTTCCTATTTTTTGGAAATTCCTAGTTTTGGAGGCTTCTCCAGTCCTTCAAACTAGTCTTCGTCTCTTTTTGGAGTAGAGTTTTTCTCATGTTGTTTTCTCTATTTCTATGCTTTATAGAGACTCTCTTTTGTACTTAGGTACCTGATTAGGCCTTTTTTTTATGGGACCCATTTGCTTTCAGTAGTTCTTTCTAGATTTTTAGCTTCTCCCAAAGTTTATCTTAAGGGGGGGTGTTAGAGTAATAAAGTATTTACTTATTAATTGAATCATATTGATTTAATTAATAAGTCCCTTATTATCTCTTTCTTCTTTAGCTAAACTTTAGGCATGCAAAATTTTTATTTTATTTTTGTCAATAAAGTAGCATAACAAAATCTCATTGATATTATGTAAATAGAAGTCAAGAAAACCAATAGATCATAATAATTGTCATACATAATTAACAATTTGTTTTCACTACATACCTAGATATCGCTACCTTGCTTTTTCATTATAACCACCATGTCCAACACCTATATCTCCACACATGTCTAAACAACTAGGTGCAAAAATTAGATACATGATCATAAACAAACACTTTATTGATATCTTAGCAATGTGAATCATTATTGAGAAGATATAAAATAATTTCATTTAATACTTTAAGAAAAACCCTATAGGACTGGACTTAAGCCTCAGGGGCTCATCATTGATGGCCTTGCCTACATTCACGCTCAGAAACTTCGTAGTTCGATTCAATACTTTTTTTATCATATCATACTAGATCATCATAACAAGAATTCAAAACATCATATTTTTACTATATATGTATTATGAAATACAAAGTAGGTATGCAACCTTTTCTAAGGTAGAGTCCCCACACAGTCTCTTCATCAGCTACCACCAACTTAGGTGAAATAGGGACGAGATTCAAAGTTAAGTATCTAATATACACACATATTCCAAGGAGGTTTTGAATTTTAAAATAATAAGTTTCAATAAAGATAAAAGAATGTTATCTTACTACTAAAGTTCACTCATAACTAATAATTCTATTATATCTCCAATATCACAAGCCCACTCAATGACAAGGAGAAAACTATAATATTAAGGTCAAAATAGTTACTAGAAATGCATATAGAATTAGTCAAGAGTATCTCAAGATAGAAGATGATACACTCTCACAAAACCTATAACAACCCACCTCTCAAAGGTTCCACCTAAATCAAGTTACTAAACAGATCAACACTAGAGACCACCATTAAGAAATTGTTTCCAATCTAGTCTTGAATTGATTCTACGCATAAAATACTCTCAAGATTAAATATAATATATTAAAATAATATCACATCGCTAATTTGTTAATAGATCATTCCCATCTAACTATAAGAATTGGATTAATTAAAATATACTAGATTGTATTACACCATTCAGTGAGAAAAATGATTAGAAGATTGGTTCAATTAAGATGTTAACACTTAATAATTATTGATTTATACACAAGTATTAATTAAGACTCTTTTAAACTTGAGTAACATCCTTATTCCACAATTACAATTCTACACCATTAGTCAATTCAATAGGGATGACACAATACTAAGAGAAAGGCTTCCAAACCATATCTATATACAATTGTTCTAAATATCACACCTAATTAATAAATTTGAAACTAATTCTTAAATATACTATCAAATTTACTGAGCCATTCTAATTATAATAATCTTAAAATAATTTTAACAACTTTAAATTGATTTTAAGACTAATTATAAAATATTCATAATTAAACATCCTCAAAATAACCATCACTAAATCTATAAATTTTCTTTTAAAATTATTCTAATAATATATTAATTAACATCCAAGATTCTAATTAATTTTAAAATTAATAAGGACAAACTTATGTGAAAGGCTAATAAGACAAAGTTTAATAAATATTAAAATTCTAATAAGAATGTATTCCACATTCTAATAAAAACAACTTAGAATTAAAAGATGGGATACGTATAAAGAGGAGTTTAATACAAAATTTCCCTTAACTTGCAAATAATTATAATGAAAAGGTATCATTGATGTTTTGTAACGTGAGGATATGGAATCATATTCAAGCATTATATTAAGAATTTTATTCCAACCCCCTTTATAGTCAACATGATTTATTAGAATGAAGAGGGGGGCATGACGAACGGATATCCAAATAGTTCATGTCATCCTGGAACAACAGGAGTGTCTCTGTTGGTGGCATCCACTTTCAGCTGAATGAGGAGGTCATAGCCAAGGTGATTGGGCTTTCTATGATGGGGAGAAAATACAAAAAAACTAGTCGTACCCCTGACCGTACTAGCCTTAACCAGTTCTTCAAGGATGGTGAGTTGCCGGTGAAAAAGCAGGGGGGCTTCAACAAGGAGGAGTTACCGGATTTATGGCCAAAAATCTGCCTCATTGTGATGAAATACTTCATGTTGGAAGGTAAGTTTACTGTCTTTTACTACTACCACTTACCGTTCCTGAACCATGTTAGAAACAAAGATTTAATCTCCATCCCTTTCTATCTTTTGTACTCCTTAGAAAGTAACATTCTTGATATTAAGGATAACTTGGATAAACCTATTCCTATCCTCCATTAGGGCCTCCTTATCTACATCTACCAGTTCCACAAAGCTATCTACCCAGCACCCCAACCCCCCCGATTATCCAAGAAATGCCCTAGGAGGATTCCCCAGCCAAAACTGAAAATCCCACCTAGTCCTCCTCCCAGTCCATCCATGTCATCCAAGAGCCTGAGCCGGGTGCCAAAGAAAGTAGGAACCAAAAAAAATGTGTCAAAAACCCATTTAATAAGAAGGACAGCTAGGAGGTGTCCTATGTCTCTGAGTTTGAGGAAATTAAAAATAGGAAGGATAATGACAATACTCTGGAGACTGAATGTAGGCCCAAAAAAAGGAAAATGATGGAGAGCCAGGTTAGTTTGGAGGTGGATTTGAGTGGCTCAGGTTGCAGGAGGTCAAACAGACTCGCCAAGGAGCAATGTAAAACCAGGCTGCTGGAAATGACATCTAAAGAACAGTCCAGGATTGAGAAAGACTCTCAAACCACTGAGTCTATGAATGATTCCTCAGATGACCATACAAGCCCCCTAGGTCTAGTAACAACCTTGTTCTTGACCCCAAGCAGGCCATGGAAACCCCCATTCCTACCCTGCCCCTGAGTCTTGCGCAAGACCCCTAGGATAAGCCCCCCTCTATTTACAATAATGAGGCCCCAGAGGATAGTCTCAAAGGTACTCTTAAAAGGAGGTTCGTGAACCTTGACAGATAGCTTGCAGACATCAAGAAAAACATGTAGGAGCTGATGAATCAATGTATGCTGACCAACAAATTTGGCTTGAAGGTTATGCATGCTTCGGCTACTACTCTTTGTCATGTGCAGGAGAAGTTGGCGGGTGGTACTCTGGAAGTGAATGAGGACAACAAGGACTT